>VSMD01007023.1:0-128148 GCA_008750895.1 Mirza zaza | reverse complement strand
ATACATGCAGGGCAGTGTCACTCTTAGATGGTTCCATGAGATGACTATTGGTAATCAGTTTGTAAAGGGTAACTGAATTTGCCATGGTTATATGTATGACTCTCCTTACCTGAATTTGGACATTATCAGATGGATGGGCATTTTTTGGCACCTCCTGAAAAGTAATACTGAGTAATTCTGTAGGAAAACAGTGCCTTAGGACATAGTGAAAGGGGGCTGGGTAAATATTTCAACCACCTCAGCTTCCTCGATATACTTTAAAAACACTTCTGGTCTATGGCCATATAATACTAAGTACATAATATTAATAACTATGGTAGTTGTAAGCTTTATTGCAGTAATTTGTTACTTCTAATGTTTATAATATCAAAGCTTACAAATAATTTACCAATCATATAAATTAAAGTAGAAACAAGGTTATCTCTATTTGAGCAGTGTCACTCTCTACCATTTGTGTATGTAGATAGATAAGCCATCCTGGGAATTAAAACAGGAATATAGGACAATTAAGGTTAAATGATCACACTTGTGTGTGTGTGTGTTGGTATTTGGTTTTTTTTTTGATATAGGTCACATGGCTATGTGTATGTTTTAAATTCAGATAAACTTGATCATCAAAAGGATAAAAGAAGAAGGAGAAACCCAACTTGTTGCAACTATATCTGAAGAGGGTGACTCCAACCAACTCCAGTGAAAATTTTGTCTTCATGACCCAGTTTCTGGTAGATTAATAGACGGGTTGAGGGAATGAGGGATGTATATATGTAGTTTTGCTTATAAAATGGCTGGTAGAAAAGAGTCCTTAAAACTGTCTAAGGGATATGATTCTTATTTAGTTGGAGGGAACCCCTCCTTTAGTTGGAGGGCATCTCCCCAGGTTTAGGTGGTCAGAGGGACACTGGTCTGAGAGCTCTGTGATATTAAAGAATGCAGACAGACTTACCTTAGCTTGTCCACCTTAAGCATGCTGCTCTGCCCTGGGCAAACCATCTGCTGTTGCCCACGAGGGTCCAGCTGTTGCATATCTTTGTAGTGCACTGACCACACTCACCAGCAGTTGCTAGAAGAGCTTTCACTTTCTGTATGGTCATTTGGCAGTAAAAAAAACTATTGCATTGTCTTGCTGGCAACATCTGCCGATGGGATGGGATGGGATTCCCGCTGGGAATAGCCAGCACACTATAGAAATGGGGAGACTTCATAATTTGCATGTCTCTGACTTTTTCCAGGAGCCCAACATCAGGCTCTCTGGGTACTAAATGCTGCTATTTTTTTCAGTATGCTCCTCAGTGTAGAGAGAACATGTTTTCTCACCAGAAAATCTGGTAAGATTGAAGGGCCAGAAATGCTGGAAACTGAAATTCCATTTTGGAGTGGTATAAGAAAGGCATTCAGAAGGAGTATCAAAACTTGAGCTGTAAGTTGAATACAAAACAGTCTTTAGTTTGAGTCCTGCTGAAATACAAGAAAATAGAAGGATTTGTTAAGACATTTTCTCTACCACAAGAAGAGTTCTCTGTTTGGTTTTTATGTTAAAAGCATTAGCCAACCTGCTCTTCTGACAAAAGCCCCATAGACACACCTTGAGCTGTACCTCTTCTCCTTCAGGGTGCCATTCATTGTATTTCTGTGATTGGAGCGATCTGTTTTTAATTCAATAAACGTCGAACATTGACTTATACGCCAGTATCTGTGCTAGGCCCTTAATAAAAGGGCCCTTTCCCTCAGGGAACTGACAATCTAGGGAACCTTTTAGGTCTTCTTCTTTCTTGCTCACATCTTCATTTCGCCAACCCTTCAAATTTCACCTCAAGGGCTTCTCCCTCTGTGAAGATATTCCTCAATATTTTACACCAAATACCGTCTGCATGTTCTTTGAAATTCCGTAGCGTTTTTTTTTTTTTTTTTTTTTTGCCTCTGCTGTTCAGATGGCTTTTTATCTTCTTCTTCCATTTACTGTAGTTTTTTGTGCACATGTTCTTCCAAATTATATGTTTCTGAAGGCTAAAAGGTCTAGAATATAAGCTTCAAAAAGGTAGCATGATTCTGTTTAGTGCCATATCCACAGTAGCTATAGTAAGCACATGGTAGACTGTTTATAAGTATTTTGCAGAGATACATAAATGAATGGCTTTGTATCACTCATAATACCATGTCGTGTTGTACATGGAGTATTAGATTTGAACTCAAAAGTCTGGATTTAAAATCAAGATCAAAAGTTGACTTTCTTTGAGACTCCACTTCCTGATATGTAAGATGAACACTAAAATTTCTGCAAAACAACAAGAGTTGTTTCACAGATCAAATAAGTATGGTGCATATGGAAAAGACCTCCTTTGTTCACTGTTTAAATGAGTAAAAGTTATTACTAAGTGTATAATGATTAGTGTGGAATGAATGAATGTATGTGTCATATTGAAACCTTATCCCCAATGTGATAGTATTTGGAGATGGGGCTTTTGAGAGGTAATTAGGGTTAGACGAAGTCATGAGGGTGGGTCCTCATCATGGGATTAGTGCTCTTATAAGAAGAGACACCAGAGAGCTTGCTCTTTCTCTCTCCAAGTGCATACAAAGAAGAGGTTATATGAGCATATAGCAAGATGGTGGCTGCCAAGAGAAGAGGCCTCAGAATGAAATCTACCTTTCCAGCATCTTGATCATAGACTGTCTAATCTCCAGAACTATAAGAAATACAATTCTGTTTGTATTTGGTTATGGCAGCCCACATTGACTAAGGCAGCATGTATGCATGCATAAATGAATGGACAAAATGATTTCATAAAGTCTAAGCAGTTTGGGTAAACAAAGGCATTTTGGAGAGGACAGAAACTTCAGTCATTCCAGAGAACTAACTGATGCTCAAAAGTGCTTTGCTGCTACTTCACTGAGTATATTTCCTGATATCAGTTTTACTCCTAAATTCAAGACATATTGGAAAGAATTAAACTGTGCATTAAAGAGACTAGGGTCTCAGTGGGTGCCTATGGCAAGTCACTTGAACTTATACTGCCAACATATCTACCTCTTAGCATTGTTGTGATGATCAAATAAGTTTGTGTTGTAACTTATTAAACATCAGTAAAATGTGAGATATTATCTTACCAGTAGCATCCCATTAAAGACTCATGGTTTATGCTACATCCTTTGCTTCTGAAAATTAATTTCCTTACCTAAGACTTATTTATGATCTAGAGATTTCTAGCATCCAAGAACTTGAGAATATTAATTTTTTAGTCCACACCCTGTGAGTTATGTTTTACAGAGAAGAAACTATCTCCCAGAGGCAAAGTGAACTGTCCAGGGTCACACATCTTGCCAATGATACCACAGGGTTCCCAATACATGTTCAATAACTCCAGATATGGAACTCTTCTATGAAAGCACAAAAATGTGAACTTTCTGGTTTTCAAATACAATAGTTTTTATTTTTGATGAGACCTAGTTTCCTTTATTATTCAATTCAATAAAGGTAATATGTGAGATTTTTAAAATTTTCTGCTATCTCTAATTCAAGTTTTGGTAAATATGCAGTATTCTCATTGGCAACTATTTTCAAGGTAGAATTTAACAACACTCCTCTTGTTAATTGTTAATGGGTCCTTTGTTAATATTGGCAGGACATCCATATCATTGATATGTAGTCATTCACATAAAGTTTTTAAAAGAGCTTTTACTATAAAAAAATGTTCTTGTAAAGATAAAAAAATGTGTGTGATCCTGCATATTTTGAAACTTTGAACACTGGCATAAAATAAGGACTGAGGTTCATATTCCATATCTGTACAAATTACTTATTAAGCAAATAATAAGATGAGTAGAGAGGCCCAGATTATATATAAATCTCTAGAGGAAGGATAGTGATGAGGTATAGAATTTTAAAATAGGCTTTTGAATATAGCCTGTAACTAGGCACAGTGTAGAAGTTAAGAGGAAATTGCTTCACTAAGCACCATTATTCTGAAGAATAGTAAGAATAGCAAGCAAAGACATTGATGACCTCAGAGAAACCTGAATAACACATTATTGCTCGGATTATATTGACAGCCTAGCCTGACTCTCAGGAATATTAAGCAGATTTGACATTCAGAGACCAGATATGTTTCTTTGAGACCCCCTTTCATATTTTAAAGATCTTAAGTCAGTCTTGGAGGAAGAACAGCAGGTATTTCTTTCCAGGGTCATATAAATTTTTTCTCTCCCTAAATCTTATTTAATGGCAGTTCAGTAAGGAAAAGAGTAAGCTCAGGACTCTTGAGCCTAATGTGGAAAGGGATCTGGTTCAATCCTCAGGGAGCATTCCTGTTCTCCTAGTGAAGGTTTCCACCTGGGAAACCCCAAAGGGGCTGAGGTCATGATACAATTTTAGGACCACAAGGAGCCCAGCTGCGAAGTTTTTCCTCTAAGCATGAGATCATGGCCTTGGACTGTGATTGTCCCACTGCCACCCCTGAACATAGGTTTAAATAATCATGCTAAGCAGGGAAATGAATGCCATTATCTCAGTATCCCTTTGCCTAAATGAAAGATAAACCAACCACTAATAGATTTCCAAACTTTTTTCTCTCCTCCTGATCACAAATATGAGTATAATTTGTGCCAGATGATATGACAATCAAAATCATGGAGAAAATTCAGACTCATCCTGCAATGTGCAGTCAGTAGGTTTTATTGGCTTAAAGATTAGGTAAATCAATGTAACAGAGTGCTGGGTCTGCCACACTGAAGACTCCTAGGGGCTTTGAACAAATCAGACTGCTGTATCCTTGCATAGGAAATACCCCTCTGATGTGTTCTTTGTTGTCATAGTGGGAACCATGAGAGAACTGCTTTGGCTACATTTCGCTTTTGATACATCATCAAAGTATATATTGAGAACATTATATGTATATGTGTGTTCATGTGTGCATGCATACACACACCTGAGTCAAAGTCGTTGCCAGTATCCGTGAACACTCAAATATTGCTGTTATTTTGTGAGCTGCTGCCATAATTTTCTTTATTATCATCATTATCATCATCATCATTGATAACAATTATTGAGCCTTTTACATGTTCATAAAAGTAGGTGGTTTTAGCCCCATTTTACAGGAGAGGAAACTCTGGCTTATACCATCACACCTTATTGCATCCAACCCATGCCCAACTCAACCTCTTGGAAGACTTTTTAACTCTGAAGATTAATGGAATGGTTTCACTTATTGAATAACCAGTATTGTGAATCTGACTATTTTAGTCTTTTAGAAGATAAATATTTTTCAAAGGTAGTAAAAATACATATATTACCTTTAGAACATATTTCAAAAGTAATAAAAGAGGTAATAACAACCCAACCACAATTTAGCAAATGTAAATCTTTGCCTTTTTTTTACCATGCAAATCTTAAATATGTGCTTCTGAATGACTCTGCCCAATCCCTACCCTCTCATTCACCATAGCCTCTTTGTAGGTCATTCATACATTTATTCAAGTATCTTGTGAAGAACCAGCTTTAAACCACGAACTGTTCTGAAGGCTGTTCATTGTTACAGCAATGAACAAAACAGATACAAATTTCATCAGCATATAGAACAAAAATGTGATTATTAAAATTGATCTTGAGATAGTGATTGGTTTATTTTTTTTAATTTAAGGCAAGAAAAATCAACAGTTTTCTCTCCCAATCCCACTCCAAAGCAAACCACACCCACAATCTAGACTGCGCCTCTTGTATGCACCTCCTGTATACATTATGCTAGGTTCTATGGAGCTATCGGATAAAAGAAAGGGTGTCTTGCTCTCACGTAGCAAGCACAGGAATGCTGTGCTTCTAAGAATTTGGATTTTTCTAAAACTCTTTCTAGGACTCATTCTCTGTAATCTCTCTATTCATGCCTTGGCAAATCACTATTTACTATGTTCAGTGAACCCTTTGTGTTTTTAAGCTGTTCTATGGTTCAGGTCTTCAGGGATTAGTCATTTCCACTTGCCAGTGTTGTGCCTCGCAAGGTATGATGCAAAAACCATTTCCCCAACATGTCAATTGGCAAAGGCACCATGTTAGGTTTTGTTCAGGCAAACAGATTAGCCCTCTAAGGGTTAATTAGGAAACGAGCCTCTTTCAGAGCCTGTAATTGTTTACTTCAATCATTTTCATACAAACTGCCATGTTTCACTTGGGTACTAATTGTGCCTGATGGACCCATTATTTTGTAATCAGAGCAGTTCCCTGGCTAGCTCTCTGGGGGTTAATTAAAGGGATGAGGTAGTGGCCCGGATATTACTAACAGACAAGACCACTTGAATTTCTCACCAGCCTTATTGGAGAAAGTCCCGTTACTATGAACAATCAGGTTTCTCAGCACCAGTGGTGGCTTTCACAGTTGGAGTTTATTAGGTTACTGTACCAAGACATGCCCAGCTGATCCATCAATGCAGTCCTGCCTGGCTTGGCCCCGTTTCCGCTCAGAGAGGACTTGTGCCAGTCGACTTTGGAAACTCGAACTGCCTACAGGCAGCCCTCTTTACCACGGAAGATGATTCCTGCCCCGGGTTAAATGGGTACACCTCATGGAAGTGCTGGTGCCTTCAACCCGAAGGCTCCTAAGAGCTAGGAAACCAGCAATCTGCCCTGAAACACACTTTACTAAGCACAGCAAGAGACCACAATGATTGGTAAGGTGATTAGACATTTTTCTGATGTTGTTATGCCACTGCTGCTGCTGATGGGGGTTCAGCCTGTAATTGCCAGTTCTGTTCCTTTCCACTCATTTTTTCTCCCCCCAACTGAATTTCTAGCTGGAGATTCTTTGTGTAAAATGATCACGCATTATTTTTTTGTCTCATGTTGTTTATTTTGTAACAAGCCCGCTGGGATTTAATAACCAGGAGAGAGTATTGTGTATTGAGATGTGAATGAGGAGAACGATAAATTCTAGAGCTCAAATATCTAAGCCTGTCAGTATTTGGGACATTCTGGGAAAGCAGCAAACCAGGAAAGAGGGATTGTTTGTGGAGCTTGGTACTCAGACCTGCAATATCAATTGTAGTGAAGCACTTCTGTTGCATGTAGAAGTGTCTGAACTATACACATAGGCAGCTTAGGAAAATGATCTTGGGGAAGCATAAATCATTTTTGTGGCATTAGTTCTTGCACAGAGTCTTTATAACAAAAGACTGGTAGTTTGAGGGTAGAAAATGTAACATGATGGGAAGTACACATGGCGAAGTGGAAAGACCTAAATGCAATTCTTCTATATATGAGTTGTGTGATTTGAGGCAATTTGCTTTACCTCTCTGAGCCTCAATTTCCTTACCTTTAAGATGGGGATAATAGTCCCACCTCTGTGGGAGGCTGAGGTAGGAGAATCACTTGAGGCCACAAGTTTGAGGCCCACCTGGGCAACATAGCAAGACTCTATCTCTTAAAAAAAAAAAATGGGGATAATAATACTGACCTATTTTCTGCCACAGGATTGTTGTAAAAATCAAGCGTAGGGCCTGGCATATATTACCTGGCTCAATTAATATTTGCCTGAAAGACTGGATTATAAAAACAATATTTCAGAAAAATCTTTGTGAGGTAGTAAGCATTTACAATCTCGTGTAAGGGTTAAAATCAAAAATTCGTGATGATGGGTGATATTTTATTACATTCCTTCATTTCCACACACACAAACAAAAAAGTATGAATTGTTTGTGGTTATGTTCTGCAACTTCTGGGTTGTCCCTGAAACTAGCCTGCTACTGAAGTCTTTTTGCCTTGGTTCCATGACTTCCTTCCATCAGAGAATGATGTCAGAGCAAAGTTGTTATATCCTTCTGAAGCCAGGTAGAACTTTGCAATATAGACTAAGGAGTAAATGTAGTAATAAAAATGTTAGGTATGTAAAAAGTCCAAAATAGGGAAATCCATAGAGATAGAAAGTAGATTAGTGGTTGCCTAGGGCTAGGGGTAGGTGGTTGGTAGAAGAAGAGTGACACCTAATGAATACAGAATGTTTGGGGTAATTAATAAAAATTTGGTTACAGTTGCACAACTATGAATATAGTGAAAACTAAAAAAAAAATTAATAGGTAGACTGTATTATATGTGAATTATATCTCTATAAAGATGTTATTCAAAAAAGTACATTTAGAAATGATGATACATATATATACCCAGTGATATTGGATAGATATTGATGAATGTGTCTTTGTCATGGAAAACGTTGACTCCTTAATGAAATGTTCTAATGGAAAAAGAGGAAGAAAGCACACACATCTTCAAAAAGACGGTAGTCACCAATCCTGTGGCAACCTACAATACTGCATTCTATGGGAATAGTCTATCAGTGTTAGATCTGCATCTGAAGCCACTTCCCTATCTCTCTTCCCTTTTCCATCTTAGGTTCTTTCTTTCCTTTTTTTTATCTTTTCCTGTAATGCTTAAATATTCTGACTTGATCAAGTCTGTCCTTCTGGAAATCCAGACAAAGCATTGATCCTAAAGACCTTCTAGCAATGAGATAGAATATTTTCTATACCCCAGAACTATCTTGAATTTATTCTCACTGGAATATATATTTCATTATTAGTAGTAATATTGCCAGAGCCTGTGAAATTTGTAAGGATATTCTAATTTCATTCAAGTTCTTATAAAACCATTATGTGTAAGTTATTTTATTCCCATTTTACAGATATGAAAACTGAGGTTTGAAGAGATTATAGACAGGATTAAAATCCAGGCAGTCTGGCTTTAAAATCCATGCTCTTAATCACTTTGCTATCCTGTTTTGTCTTGTTATCATTTGTTTGTTCTTTCAGGGAACTAGATTGAGAAGTTCTAGTATTCAAGAGATGGGGTTGTACATTATTGGGATGAATTTTAGAGAGGAACTGTGGGAAGGGTGAATCACTTGTGCTTCTATGTCCGTGGTGCATTTGGCGTTATGATCATTATATCCTTTTATCAACGGAGGCCTTCACTACCAGTATTGTTTTTCTTATACTTGCCAGTCAGGCCTTAGAATTCTTTCACTCACTCATTCATTCATCCATTCATTCAGAGAACCTATTAGATGCCAGGTTCTGTGCTAGGCAAATAGTACGTACCAGATAACAAGAAAGAATGTAGAGTTTATCATCCAAAAGGAAAAAAATAAATTGAAAAATAACCATAACAAGTAATTATAAGTATGATGATCGTACCAGGGAGAATTACAAGGTAGAATAAGAGCATGGAACTGTGGGTTCTCTCCTAACCTGGGGAGAGGAGAGGAGGAAATGCCTCTCTAAGAAAGTGGAATTGACGTTGACTTCTGAAGGATGCTGGGGGTTGTGTTCCAATAAGAATGAACAGCATGTCTCTAAGTCCTGAAGAGGAAGGAGCATGATGTTTCCAAGAAAAGAAAGTTGATGTGGCTAAGAGTGGAAGGCCAACACTGAAATCAGGTCAAGTTTTCTCCCCAAGATAGAAACCCCAATTGTACTCTTACTTTTGTACTTCCATTTTAAATTTGCCCAACACTGGCCTGACAATTTGTTGTCATATTTAATCTTCTTTTGGGAGCTAGTGTCATGTTTCAATTCTGTTACAGTTCTTCTGCACATACATATCAGCAGGCTTACTGTTTCTACATGCTGAGCTCACAGAGGGCAGGGAAAGGTAGCCTTTCCTTGAAACAGGGATGTATAGTGGTAATTAGCTCCAGCTCTAGAGTCAAACCACCTGTGTTCAAATCTGATATCTATTTACTTCCAGTTTTGTGACCTTGACCTGTCACTGGATCCCTCTGTGCCTATTTCCCTTATCTGTAAAATGGTGATAATAAAAGTTTCTATCTATGGAAGATTAAATGTATAAATAATATGTGAGGTCCTTGGAAGAGTGCCCAGCACATAGTAGGAACCCAAGTGTTTAGCCCTTAGCATTAATTATATGTGCAGTGCAATTAGGGTCTTAATAAATGTTTTCTGATAAGAAATAATAATTATAAAAATAGTGCTGATTGAATTTTAGCCAACCAAGATAGTTTGGAGATACTCTTGATTACTTTGATTTGAAATTCAACTCTTTACCTCTAATTCCTAGGAGATGCTTATGGAATTTTGTTGCTTTTATGGATAAAAACTAAGTATAAATCTGGGGACAGTTGGTCATATTGTGAGTTATCCTTTTGACTGGTTCTCTGTGATAGAGCAGACTTTTCATTTTATGATAGTAGTGATTATACTTAAAACCATCCCTTAAAATTTATGAGATCAGTACTTGTAACTTCTTTTTATAACAGAAGAACCTGACACTAAGCAAGGATCAGTGAATCTTCCGTAGTCGCAGACAGTAAGAAGCAAATCTACGATTTGAACCCGGAGGGCTCGAAAGCCCTCTTCTGTCCGTCTCATGCCCCGTTCTCCTATTAGCACATAGTTAGGGCTCTGCAATTGGTTCTGGACAAAGCATTGTCTAGAATTGTCAATCCGATATCCTTCAGTTAAAGTGATTTCTTTATAATATTTTTGGTTGTAAAATTTTGGTGAACTTCATTTACGTTAAAGTCAACATAGGGTACGGGGCCTTTCCAATACGCTGTTCGTAAATGGATTTGTTTATATGAATGTGTTCTGTAATTGCATATTCTCATGAAAATTGTTATTGATAAGAGATTCGTTTTTCCAGAAGTCTACGGTTGAGTTCCAGTAAGCCAGATAGTTCTTTCATCATCTACTGTCTGCTCACATTTATGAAGAATACCACTGGTTACATGGCATTCCCCGGTTGTAACCTTAAGGCAGGGGAAGGAAGGATTCTGTTTAAATGCATTGCCTGATTACTAGGAGACACTTCAATGAGCCACTAAAATACTTGGTACCACTGAAGTTGTGAACTCTAAAATCTTTAGTGTATACCCTTATAAGAAGAAATAAAACATGAGCATGCATGCCAATTTATATATAACTATTTATTTATAAATTATGTAAATGTATAATTGTTTATACTTAGCAAAAATATATAAATAGTAGATTAAATTGGAATAAACTATATTTTTCATATCTTAGAAATTGCCATGTCTTTATGTCATCATTAGCTAACCCCAGCTAATTTATTATAAGTAGACTTATAAGTCCATATTTCAAAATTTCTTGATAAGTTTGTACTTTTATGTTTTTTCCCCTCTGCTTAGACTGTTACTTTATCTTATAAATTGGCTGAAAGTTTATACTAGGAATTGGAGGAAAATCGGTTCTTAGGTTTTCTTATTCATTTGTGCTTGTATAATTTACATTTTGCTTTATCTCAACTGTAGTTAGCTTGCAGAAAATTTGTTAAAGTCATTTGTCAAGTTTGTGACATTTATTTCGTTTAAGCCCAGTAATAGAAACTATAGACTTATTTAAGCAACTCATGTTGAAAAAGGAATGAGGTCACTTTTATATCTACGTATTGTAGCACTCCCACTCTTGAGTAAAAATATCTTGGGTACCTCAGGCAATATATACCATATGTGAGTGACAGTGAGTTTTATATATCCATAAAGATCAAAGTTTTTAATTGTAGTAAGTATATTTGTGTGTGTGTGTGTGTGTGTGTGTGTGTATATATATATAGAGAGAGAGAGAGTTCTGTTTTCTTTTGGCATACTAGTTATTCCATTGCACCCACCACTGGTGAGAGCATCCATTTTGGAGACAATTAAAATAGATTTTAGTGATGATAGCATCAAATATTTTTACCCATTAAGCCTTGTAGCATCAACTCACAGATGGAGTTATTCATTAGCAAGCATAAGCATCTTGCTTATGGATGACTTTCCACTTGGCAAAACCATTTATTAAGAACTGACTAAATTTTAGGTCCTGTTTGTCTTCAGAGATATAAAAATGATAAAATCATGTTTTTGGCTTTACTGTAGTTCATTGTTTGATTACAGAGACTAATAAGTAAAAGGAAAGCTATGGTGCAGCTTGGCATGTGCTATGATGTAATGATACACAGAGATAAAGATGACATTAGGGAAGGTGGCAAATCTGGGGCTGATTTTTGAAGAACAAGTAGGAGTTAACTACACATAGACATAGTAGGGTAGCCTTGTTAGGAAGAAGATTCTATTTGATTTTCTGCAAACACCTATCGCTTAACAGACTTAAATGACAGCTAATAAGGGGAAGAGCCAGTATCCACATCAAGGTATGCTTGATCCTTCACCAAATTACCTTGTATAATGGAGAAAGAAGAGAGGTTTCTTCTTTACTTGCACAGTTCTTTGTATATGCATTAGCAACTGGCAGCACTGTGTACAAGGCTCATTTTAACAACATGGGCATGAATTTTGCAAATTATATCTCATAAAAGAACACTTATCTCTGAAAATGGTTAGTGACAAATGGTTCTATGATTTAAAAAACTTGAGAAAGGCTGAACACTGTGGTTCCCTTTTGTAGATTTACAAGACACATTAACAAAAATGGGATTCTGAGAAGTCCTGCAATAAAAAACTTTAATTTTGCTTTTTAGTGGTTTCCAATGAGTTAAACATGGAATATATTTCAGCCAAATCAATTGGAATACCTTAGGGAAAATTAGCGTAGCCAATACCTTAGTAGGATAGATAGAGACATCTTAAGTTACTTGAATGTTTTTTGGTAATGGATTATCAATCATTCCATTCATAAGTGTAATAGCTGCAACCTCAGAATTAGAGTAACAAACATTATATCACGTAGATTTTTATTTTCTTTTATGGTGTTCCTTTGTCATTTTATATAGGTTCGCTTATGGAAAAGTGTTTCTGAGATACTTTAAAATTCGGTATAATATCAAATTATGTAAAAATTATGTAGTATGCTTAATCTAAGGTCCTATAAGTTTGTCATTCTTATATTTTAAAAAAGCATGGATTGAGTCAGTTTGGACATATCAAAGATACTATGACACTTCATAATAAAAGAAATACCAGCACCTTAGGTTCTCTCAGTATATATTAGGATTCTTTGGAGTTGCAGGTGACAAAAATAAAACTGAAATAAGCTTAAAAATCACAGGCCCCGGTGAATAGTTGGTGCATCTCCAAGATCATTCTCAGAGTTGCAAATCCCAAGGTGTGTTTTTCTTGACAGCTCCTGCCATGGGCTGATTGGCGTTGAGCCAATCACTGTGCCAGGAGTAGAGTGTTGCATTCAGGCCTGAGCTGTATGCAAATCACTGAGGCATCCCTGGGATATGTGTGTGTGGGGGGGGGGGGGGCAGTGTGCAGATCAGATGAACCACAGGAACTGTGCATATGTATTAAAGAATATGAGAAAGGTAGTTTTCCCATGGAAAAAGTTCCGAGACAGGACGAAAACAAAAGCTCTTAACGTTTGTCATATCTATTCTGAAATCAAAATAAGTTTTGACCACATAGACGTCTTTCAAATCAAAGTATGTTCATAGGTTTCAAATAGAACTAAAGAGAGCTATTTAAACTTTTAAAAGAAACTGAATTTTGAGTGCATGTCTTTAAAAGAAGATAATTAATTTTAAGTAACATAACAGATGGTTAACACAGGAGAATTTCTTTAATTTTTTTCTTGAAAACTTAAGCTCAAAAGCAAACCTCCTTTTTTATGCAAGTCTATATTAGAAAAAATTTTGAGAAAATATACTGAAGCCCTAGACTTCTAATGAACAGTCCAGTTCAATGTGGAAACAAGAGCAACCCACAAAAAAAGTACTTCACAGTTTAACAAAGTCAAATCATATTCTCCTCCTTTCATAAGTACATATGGTTCATGCAAATAGACTTACTGCAAATGTTGTTATACCTAACAGATATATAATATTGAGTATGACAGAAGCGGGCAATGCCTAAAATGGCCTGGCCATGGCCTAAGACTTGTTTAGAGTCCATTTGTGCAACCCTTTTCTCACCATCTGTGCCTGCTCTATCAAGATACTACTAAGCCATTTAAAAGCACAGATTATAAGTGACTACAGGGAAAAGGAGATGAGTTCAAGGCCTCTTCTTCATTCATAAGTCCTCTTCATTCATAAGGAATTAAGTCTGCAGGAATATAAGAAATTATACATAATCATACACGAGCACAAATCACAAAGAACAGAAGAAAGACTTTTCAGCACTTTGCTTGGAAGTACTTTTTTTAAGTAAAGCATTCTATGGTTTCTTTCCTCTGGGAAGCTATGAGAGTTTTGAGACAGGACTGTATTTTATAGCAGGTTTATGTGTTTTGTTTTGTCTTAATCAGAAAGCATATTAGGTAAAGCCTATATGAATAGTATTCATAATTTATAGCATAATTTAGAGGAAAGAAGACAACACTTTTATATAGCATCGTAGTATTAGGCATACAAAAAAAGATAGGAATGTGTGAAAGTAGTGGTTGGATATTTGAAAAGGCCATATTTCTAACATGATAGCATAAAAACCAAAGGTTAAGGTTTAGTATAAAAACCTAAGGAATAGGCCGGGCGCAGTGGCTCCCACCTGTAATCTTAGCACTCTGGGATGCCGAGGAGGAAAGATTGCTTGAGGTCAGGAGTTTGAGACCAGCCTGAGCAAAAGTAAGACCCCATCTCTACTAAAATAGAAAAATCACTTATCTCCTGTGAGAATGGCCTTTATCAAAAAGTTCCCAAACAATAAATGTTGGTGTGGATGTGGGTAAATAGGAACACTCGTACACTATTGGTGGGATTGCAAAGTATTACAACCTCTGTGGAAAGTAATATGGAGATATATTACTTTCCACAGAGGTTGTAATACTTTGCAATCCCACCAATAGTGTACGAGTGTTCCTATTTAATAAAATGTGGTATATGTATACTATGGAGTTTTACTCAGCCACAATAAAAAAACAATGGTGATCTAGTACCTCTTATATTATTGTGGATAGAGCCGGAGCTCATTCTACTAAGTGAAGTATTGCAAGAATGGAAAAACAAGTACCATATGTACTCATCATCAAATTGGTATTAACTGACTTAACTGACCAACACTTAAGTGCACATATAGTAGTAACATTCATCTGGTGTTGGGCAGGTGGGCGGGGGAGGTGGGGGCCCTATTTTTTCATGTGATCAACATTTCTTTTAATGCCTGATAAGAGCATAAAAGGTCAAGGTCCCCAATGATCCTCCCATCCGGGACATTTTGACTTCTGTAATAAGCTCCTCCTCCCCATCTCTCAAAGAGAATCCCACCCCCACATCACACTTTTGCACAGCTCTATTCCATCAGTAAGTTGCCTCCCAGGATTTTCTTCTGTCAGCTCCAGCTGCATCCTGTATCTCCCTTGTAGAGGCTGCTGGGTCAGTCAGAGGGCAGGCTAAGGTTGCCCTTGTAACAGATGGAGCCCAACTTACTCTATAATGTCTGTAATGAATACACAATTTTTATTAGTAGCATCATCAGTGGAGGGGACAAAGTTTTCACCAAACTAGCAGGTGGGTCAGACATTTTTCACAGCTCCAACAAGCAAGATTTCAATAGGGTTGTCCATAGAGTGCCTTTGGGCAAATCTCATGAGCACTCACAGCATGGTGTGCTGAAAAGAGTTAAATCACATAATGATATGACACCTCAGAAAAGAAACTTTTAGTTTCATTTTCCTTATCTCTGCAATAGAGATTAACTTATCCATTCAACATATATTTATTAAGCACCTACATTGTGACATATTGTGTTAAGTACTAGAGATATAGAAGTGCATATATATGGAAGACCCTTAACAACTAGAACTGATAGTAAACACACATTATATAATACTTGGCCTTCCCTTCTCCCCCATGGCTATTGTTAAGCAATTGTTTTTATTAAGTATCTATTCTGTGGCTAGCCATTGATATTAAGATGAATAAAGCAGGAGCGATAGTTCCCAATTAGAGTGCAAGCAGCTCATGGTCTGGCTGAGAAGATGTAATCAGCTCTGAGAATAGAGGGTAGTTTGGATTCTTTCTTGCCTTTAGCATTTACATCCCTGCTTGTTAAAATACCAATGTCCAATCCCAATATAGACCTATTAAATCAGAATCTCAGGGTGAGGGCTTGACATCAGTTTATTTTAAAACTCCCCAAGTAATCTTGATTTGCAGCCACGGCTGAAAACCACTCATCTTATAATTTGCAACCTCTGAGACTAGCTGCAATGCCTTGATTGTAAACCCTTCCTGACCCAGGGCAAGCTATGATAACCCAGGAAAGAATTCAGAATTTACCATCATCGGTTAAGGGTTTAGATTCTTTAAAGTTGGGATTCATACCTTTTTTTGAAAATTTTAGCAGATTCTGTTTTTGTACTATTAATTTTTGTAAAAATATGGATAAATAAGTAACCATTATTAAATATTATACAATTAAAAGTTCTTTAGAAGATATGTATTTACAAAATTTGTTTGCTTTGTAGTCCTTTATGATCTTCTGCTTAGCATTCCATTTTTGTCTCTTATGACTCTTTTCCCTTGTGGCTTAAGATTTAGTCATACTAAACTGCCAGCGGTTCCCTGTTTGCCATATTTTCGCTGTAGTTCTGTGCCTATGTTGGTGCTAGAGCCTGACCCCGGTGTATCTCTAGAAAAAGATGTGCCAAATAGTTAGAACCACAAGTGGAACTGTGTACTGTAGCTTCGTGGAAGTCACCAAATTCTGCAGTGGCTACTGCCTCCTTTGCATGAGGTGTGAGTGATGTGCTTTGTGTTGAAGCAGAAATAATGTTCATACGATAGCCTAATAAACTAGTCATTACTTCTAATTGCTGGAATTAGTGCTTTAAATTTCCATCCTCTGGTATTGTTGTTCTCATTAAGCAGCTCCCAAACTTGTAGCACTTCCCTACTTTGTCAAAGATCGAGTTGCTGTAGGAATTTATTTGGGTTGTCTTTTTCAGAATCCATAATTTTGTTGCTGAATTCACTACAGACAATGATGTGCTTCTTTAATGAATTTAAACTTAAATCGGGAATACTGGCTGGGCCCAACACACCCACTGCTGATTCACATCTCCTTGCATATCAAAGTGGTAAGAATACAGACAGCACAATGCAAGAAACAACCCCAACTGTGTAAAGAGAGATAGGACACATGGAATTTGAGGCAGCACCTTCAGTGCCCAGAGCAATTGTGATTTTGAAAATTCTGTACTTATTTTTATTGATAGGTACAAGAAACTCTAACATTTTACTGTGCAAACCGTGTCCCAGACTTTCACATTCTTGGACAGAATGTGTATCCTGGTTTTTGATTTGGGTTTTTATAAGAGGCATTACTTCATTCTTGATCAACTCCCTATTTATAACCACATCACCTTGAAAATTCCTGAAATTCCAGCGAAGTTGAGTTATTGGAAAGAAGGAGTGTTATAGAAGAAAAATGTGTGCATTGGAACTTGGAAGAGCATGGTTAGAACCCAGCTATAATACTAGGCAAGATTTGAGATCTCATCGAATCTCGCTTTCAGGGTTATTGTAAAGATTGGATGAGATCATAAGTTGAAGTTTGAATAAGATCATTAAGATGTAATCAGTTCCAAGAGGCAGGACATTTATGTCTGTTTTGCTGCCTGCTGCATCTCCAGTGCTTTGACTAGTGCCAGTTACAAAGTATTCATTTAATAAATATTTTTGGATGCATGAATATCATATATGCAAAATATCAGTCATAATACTTGGTCCATAGGAATATTCAATAAATGGAAGTTGCTAGAATTGTTTTCAGAATCATTGGGGGATGGGGAAAGTCTATTCAATAGATAAGATTTAAGAACATTAAATGCTGTAGAGAAACACTGAAAATGGATGAACTTTTCTGCAGGAGACTAAGGAATTTGTCATTAGTTTTATGAACATGTCTCAATAATGCATCTAGCTACATTCTTTCTCATGGTTCAGTCTTCCCATTAGAGAAAACTATATTTGTACTGGCAATTGTGCTGTAGTTATGACATCAATGTTATCTGTTTCACAATACATGAGAATGTGGCTCAACTAACCATCACAGCCAGAACTCTTCTGAAATGATGATTTGCACCCAACATTCTATGTAGGAAAATGAAAACATGAAGACAACCTTGGAGAAAGGGATTACCTAAAAGCTGGAATTGAAAAAAGCATTACCTATAAAAAGAATTTTGTTTCATCCTTCTCATGTTTTATCTATATTTGTTACTGGTATAAGAGCATGTTGAACTCACCTCTATCATAACATGGACCACACTGTATTTTTACAACTTTTTATTTTTAAAAAATATAAATCTATAGATTAGTTGAAAGAGTAATAAGTCAAACATATAAATACCCTTCATCTAAAATCACGAAATGGAACATTTTACCACATTCATATATGCTGTCCCTCCACCTATATTCATAATACCCATATATATGAACTATATAAACATTTATAAGTTGTAGACATTATCACGTATTACCCCAACTATTTATGTGTTTCAGTATGTTTGTCTGAAAACCTCCTTTACATAACCACAGTAGCGCACTGGTACACCTAAGACATTTAACAGTGACAATAGTATTATTTTACTTATGGTTCATATCCAAATTTCTCAATTATCACAGTAATGTCCTTTTAACTGTTATCCTGGAGTCGGGAGGGGATTAGTATCCAATCAATGATCATACACTGATTGCATTTAGTTGTCATATCTCTTGAGTGGTTCTTTAATATCAAACTGTCTATTTTTTTTTTGTCTTTCATGACATTAATGCCTTTGAAGAGTCCAAATCTTGCAGAATTTTCCTTAATTGTGATTTGTCTGATTATTTTCTTGTGATTAGATAGTAAATGGATTTTTGTTAAGAATCCAGGTAAATGACTCTAATAACCAAAGTTTATTTTATTTGTCTGTTTATTTTTGTTTCTCTGCAGGCAAATGAGCTCCTTACAGATAGAGACCATGTCTTATTCACTTTTGTAACCTTAGAACTCAGCATAGTGCCTGGCATATGGTTCCCAATAACTCATCATCTTCCCTCCATCTGTTCCTCCTTTTCATTTACAATCTTACTTGCTTCACTCTCATCCACTCAGCCACCAATACGTGAAACCTACTTATGTGTGACACCTCACCTCTCCTTTTTTTCCCATCTCTATGTAATCACAAAGCCCTACCTTTTTTAACTTGATAAATATTTCTCCTGCCATTCCTTCATTTCCATTCTCATTTCAGGCCTTCACTGCCCTCTCCAGAGCTATTAGAGCAGCCTACTGACTGACCTCCTGGCTGCCAGTCCTGGCCCCATCAGATCCAGCTTCAAGCCAGTTTTCAGAGTGATCCATCTCAAAAGCAACCCTGACCGTATTGCTCTCTTGATTAAAAACCTTCAGAGGCTTCAGTGATTTATGGGATGGAGCTCAGCCTCTTTAGGCTGATAAGGAAGCCCTCTGTGATCTGTCTCCTACCTCCCACCTCATCCTGCCCTGTACTTTTTGTTCCAGCAATGTAAAAAACCTTGAAATAGTATTAGCAGCCTCCGTTTATTGATGGCCTGCCAAATCTCAGGCATCATAGTGCCTCCTTTACACATGTGCTCTTATTTAATCCTTACACTAATTTGCAAGGTCGGTGGAACTATTGGCATTTTATAGGCAAAGAAATGGTCTGAATTACCAAGCTAATAAGTGGTAGAACTAGGACTTGAACATCATCCTAAAGCCCTTGCCTTTCCCACCCTGCCAAAGTTTTCCTTACCACACTATTCCTTACCTTCATTGCCTACTCTCTGTACACAATGCCTTTTCTCCAATCATGTATCCTTTTTGCCTAGCTAACTCTACTAATAATGTAGAAGTCATATCTAGTATCTTTTATTACCTCCTGTGTTGAATTGGATACCACCTTGGTGATTCTAAAATATCCTAGCATAACTGTAGTACTATACTTACCACATTATAATTTCATGATCACTTCATATGCCTATATGTCTGTCTTCCCCACTAGACCACCAGGGCTGAGACCGTATTGTATTCTTCTTATGTATCTACAACAGAGCCAGAGTATTAGCTCTGTAGCCATTTGCTGAGTGAGTGCAAGGATGACCATAGGCTAGGGCTCTTGATGCTGCCATGTTGTGCATTGTATACACTTTTCAAATTTTCAGGCACAAAACCAAAAGAGATAATTAAGTTGTGTGACAGAATTGAAATTCAAAATTATCTTAATTTATACTGGAAATAGAATATAAAACTTTTGAAGAATAATGCTTAATGATTTAAAAATTATCATAATCCTCCTCTAATACTATTAGAGTATTAGTATTTTTTGTGTTTTACATTTTATATGCACATGCATTTACTTTAAGTTCAGGATGTACAAAATGCATGCATTTTAATCAATGCATGTAGAATGTAAAATGTAAACATGTGTATACATATATTGCTATTTTCTTTATGGTATTTGAAACATTTATATATATTCTTTATAATTATCATTTTAATGACTGCATAATATTTCCCCGGGTTGATTTTATTAAATCTATTCCTTTTATTCTTGGACATTTATGTTATTTTCAGTCTTTTGAAGTTGTAAATAGCTGCTTTGCACATACATTTTTGTTTCTCTTGAATCATTTCATTAGGAGAAATTCTAGAGCTTAAAATTACTGGATCAATTTGATGATGAGTACATATGGTGCATTTTTATTAGTCTTAATATATTGCTGTCCAAAAGAGCTATACCAATTTATAAAGTCACTAGAAATAAATCAAAATAAAAGATTCCTTAAATTTTCACCAGAAAAGAGTACAGTATTTTTTCATTTATAAGTTACTTTAAAAGGGGATCAAAGGTATCTTCAGGTTGCATTGAGGGACAGTCTTTTTCTCTGTGTTTCTTTATTGTTGATATTTCTCTATGTGATTTTGGGGTTTATGTATCATTTACTTGGTTTTTAGGACTCTGAGGTTTTACCTTCTAAATTTTTGAATGATATTTTCTTATAAATTTAAATTTGACATTTTTGTACAAATATTTTTTTAATCATTCATGTTATATAAAGAGTTTACAACATTTTTCACTTAGTAGAGGTTTTCAATCTTTATATATTTAGTTGCATTAATGTGTTTCTTTGAGTTCCTTCTATGGTTTACTATACTGTATAAGCAGTGACTAACATTTTTGTTTTCTAAAATGTAATATTTTAATATTGCTTATTAAATAAATTTTCATACTTATTTAAGAAAGCTGATGTTTATCACATATGTTTTGGGTTTATTCTAATTTTTCCACTCTTTCTTGTTGGCATGTCTTTCTGTGTTTGTGCCAGTACCATACCATTTTGAAGTTCTAATACTTCTTTATAAGTTTAATGTCTAATGTAGTTAGATTTTCTTCTTTCTTATTTTTAGATTTTTATACTATAGTCTTACCTTTTCTCTCATTTTTCAAGGAAATTTTGTTGAATTCTGAAAAATCATACTGCCATTTTGATTTAAATTATGATCTGTAATTTCCTTGGGGTGAGTAGACAGATTTATAATTTTAGTCTCACGGGGGTAAAAATTATACCTGTTTTATTTCAGGTTTTTAAAATTTTTTCAATAAGCATTTATAGGTTTCTATAAAAAAGACTTTGCTCTTTTATTGTTCAGTATAAACCTAAGTGTTTTAGATTATTTTTAATAAAATAGCAAAAATTTACTAAGGATGTAATATGTACCTGACATCCATGCTAATTATAGTTATATGTATTATCTCAGGTTATCCATGCAAGATCCCTGTAAGGTAGCTTCGGCTATTATCACCATAATGCCTATGAGTAAACTGAGGTTTAGGTTGATCATGTAAGTTTTCCAGGGCCACATTGCTGTTAAATGGTAGAGCTATGATTTATACCCAGAATTGTCTGACCTCAAAGGCCTTAATCACCACCCTATACTTATTAAACTAATAAAATTTAGCCAAAATAAAAGCAAAATTCTTATGCTAAGGTCAATATTTCAAATGGATAAGAAGAGGAAGACCAATATCTGTTTAGAATGTGAAAAAGAGCTCAGTAGTTTAGTAGATCTTTTATACAGCATGACTCAATAAAGTGACATGATTGCTGTTGGGAAAACTTCCTGCCAGAACCCAGAACTATCCTCCAGAAGTGGAGGGCAAACTCAGGCCAAAGAAAGAGGGAGACCATCCCAGGTTGATTAGGTAGTCGAAGACTTACTGAGAGAAAACTTACACAGGGCAACAAGATGAGATGGATCTCTGTTCTTGCAATACACATCCGTCTAACCTTTGTACTATGAAAAGGGAAAAATTGTCACTGATGGCATGTTAATCCACTTCTTGCTTTCTTCATCTACTTACTCTATGCTAAAAAGGATTGTTTGGGGTTCCCTACAAACTGGCCAGCATTCCTAAGGGCAGGGGGACATGTTCCAAGCAGCAGCAGTTATCTTGGAGCCAGTATGCTTTCTCCAGTTCCTGCATCCCACAACTCCCTTTGGTTACATACCCAGAACATATTTCCACCACAGTTGCTTTAAACAAAGAAATGAAATCGAGTTCTGTTTTAATAGATATGTGATGTCACTTTATGGAAGGAGTTACTCCCGGTGGATCAACATCCAGAATGCTGTGTTCTCAGCCCCACATTTTAAGAGTGGCTTATGTAACTGGGAGTCTCATTAGAGGACAATATCACAGTAGATAAAGAGGAGTTAGGTGGAGTAAATGGTTGAGGGCTGGGAACTTTGAGTGTGATTAAAAGAAGACATCTGAAGAGCTATTATGAGCAGGAGGGAATAGATACTTAGTGAACAAAAGTTTCAAAGAGACAGATTTTGGCACCAGAGAAATCTTTAAGAATTAGCCTTTCCAACGTGAAACTGGCTTCCTTGCAATTTACTAAGTGTCTCATACTCTGAAGTGTTTAAGCAGAGACCAAAGGTTATAAAAAAGGGATTTCTCAATTATAAAGGAAGTTGGTCTACATTAGTGGCTCTTAAAGTGCAGGTAAAGGACCCAGTAGCATCAGCCAGAAACTAAGTTGTTAGAAATGCAAATTTGGGGGCACATCCCAGAAGGCTGAATCAGAAAGTAAGGATGGGGCCCAGGAACATGTGTTTAACAAGCCGTTCTGGTGATTCTGATGCACACTAAAGTTTGAGAACTACTAATCTAGATAAATTCCTAATGTCCTTTACAACTATAAAGTTTAACTCTTCTTACTGTTTGTCATACAGTATGCTTTTACATCAATCAATACCAATGATGTACTTCATTTAAAGGAAGTTAGTTATTGAAATGGCAAAGAAGATCTCATTATAAAGTGGTTTAATCCAATAAATGGGCTTTATGATGTCGACTCTGAGGTAGTGTTTCAGCTGAACTTCAGGTAACCCAACAAATGGATGGAGGTCTCCCATGCACATCCAACTGTGTCCATATTGAAGGCATGGATCCACCCTCATTATATGCCTAGTGTTTTGTTTTTTGTTTGTTTGTTGCAAAGGAAAGATGAGAAAATGAAGAAAAACCTAACTCTTTACTTTTCATAATCAAACTGAATGGAAGTCTTCCAGAGGTGGGTTGCAGTACATTGGGAGAACTTTGTAATTTTTTATAGCTAGGACATAATCAGTGTTGATCAGTGTTGGATTTTCTTTGCCACTTACTCATCTGCTTCTCCTAGCATGCTGTGAGTTCCTTTGGCTTTAGGGCCATGTTTCATCCATCTTTGTGTCTTCCATAGTGCTTAGCCCAGTGCCTGTGAAACTTTAGTGCTTGATCATGGCTTATTAAATGTAATATAATTTGGTCAATTCTCCAGGTTAAAATTTTTTTTCTATTTTTAAATCAAAGTATTATGATTAAATAAAACAGCAGAGTGGAAGAAAATGCTCTAGGCTCCCATAACCAAACAAACACTATTTACATGTTAGAGTAATAACTCTCAATCTTTTTTTCCATTCTCTAAAACTTTGTTTGTTTTACATGGTTATAATCATACTTTGCATAAAATTCTGAATTCTGCTTTTTCCCCTTAACATTGTGCATTGGGGAATCAAATTACATGATACGCTCAGATGTGCAAAGAGAATATAGCTTTTTAAGTTGCTAGAGCTAACTTGATTCTTTTCATTGTACTAGGTAATGGGAAAATTTACACTTGACAATTAATAACTTAGTCTCTTCCAATTCAATCAGTCCATGTCTGCAAATTATTCAATAGAGTTCAACTCTCTCTTGGTGTTGAGTTAAATAGTCCCTTGGATGACTGAGCCTATTTTGGATAAATGCTTCATGTTTCCGATTTCCTTCCCACTGCCTGCTTCTTTACAAAACAGAATTTGAGTGTATTTTGGGGGGGGGGTAGTGGTGGGAGGGAGCCAGGTAAAGGGCTTATGTAGGATCATGGTGATAGGGTAAAAAAAACTCAATATTTTCCTTTATTTCATTGTCTGGCTTCTGCTGACTCACTGGGCTTCTCAGAGCTCCCCACCCCCACCCCATCTACTCCCTTGGGGCCTCTGGCACATTGGGGCTCTGGAATGCACATTCAGGATTTGGAGGGAATCAGGGGAATTGTTTTATGCTTATATATCTACACATCTTCATCAAACCAGTTTTATACCATCACTTCTCTATTACTTTGGATGTGGCCCTGAGTTAAAGATGAGATTTTCTCCCAAGTGGAGAAAAGGAAAAACAGTCCCTGTGCTTTCACCTTTCTCTTCAACCTATAGAAAAGTTTCCCTACCCCTTAAAACATCTACCTGAAAGGAGAAGTCAAGGCCCACGTGCTTCCCACCTACTTCTTCTAATTCTTCTCCCTTGTTTGGGCTTGATCCCTTCTTGATCAAAAATGATCATGTCTCCCTACTTGTTTGGACTCTCTCCTGTACCAACATGAATAGAATGGTTCTTTCCTCTTCTTATTTGATTAGAACTACCATACCATACTGTTTATCCTATGTTTTCTATGCATTTATAAAAATAAAAGTTTTATAAAGCCAAGCTGTTGATATGAAAAAGGGAGGACTTTGAAAATAGCAATCTATGCTGTTGCACCACAAACCTGGCTTTCAGATTATATATGTTCTTAGGAAAGCCTATTTGGAGACAAAAGCTGATCCATGACGTCTGGTGCAGTACTCACTCTCTCCTTCCCTGGAGAAAAAGACATAGTTGCAACCTAACATGAAATAATGGTCAAATAAAATGTTTGTTTAAAATTTTAAAATACATGTTAAAATTATATCAAAACACCCCTACATGCTCCGGTGTTATATAGTGAGCACTATAAAAGGAGATGTAGGTACTTTGTGTAGTCTGGGTTGGTATCATTATTCCCATTTTGCAAATGATACATTTAAGCTAGAAAATAACTTTCCCTAAGTTTCGCAAAGAGGGCATTCTTCCGACTATATCATGTACAATATTTAATCAAAACCATGCACTGTAGTTGATTTAACCATTCCTCTATGTTTGGACATTTAAGTTGCCTCAGGTAGTTTTAAAGGCAGATTTATAACTCCTAGAACAAAGGCCTGGAGTTTATCATTCAAAGAATACTTCAAACCCAATGGGGAAAACTCATAGATTAAAAGAAAACTAAAAGGTACATCTACAGCCAATTGTAATGTAATGACCTTAATTGGATCTTGATTCAAACACAATGTAAAAAAAAAAAAATGAATCAATTAGGAAAGTTGAACACTGACTGAATGGATAGTTGATGATTATGTGGAATTGTTTATTTGGTAGGTATTGTAGGTTTTAAAGAGTTTTTAGAGATATATACTGGATTATTTTGGAAGAAATGAAGTCATGCCAGGATTGCTTCAATCTAATATGGAGTAGAGGATTGGGTGGTGTGAGAAGGGCAGATGGAGCAAGGTTGGCCATAATTTGATTGTTGTTGACCTGGGTGTTGGGTACATGAGGGTTTGTTTTTCCTTTCTTTTGTATATGTTTTAAATGTTCCATAAAAATTTTTTCCTAAAAATGTAGTAAAGACTAAAATAGCATTACCTCTGCTTTCTTAGTTCTGAGTGATTTTTTTCCTAATATTAGTAAGCAAACACACATTTGTATGACTTCAGCTCCAGTCCTCAATCCCCCAACCCCTCGCCTTCAACCACTGCAGAAACTACAACATTCCCTTTGCATACTGTACGTCACTTGACAAATTACTTTTGGGTGAGCCTTGTCAGATGAAAAATCTTCCTCAGTGTAGAGTGAAGAGAGGTAGTCAGTTTTCTTGAGTGGCGTGTGTGTGTTAAGGGCACGCAGTCAGCACAGCTAGTGAACACAATGGTTCTCTGAGATAGGCCTTGCTCAAGCCTTGTTATCGCACTTCATGCTGCAGTTTTATCATGTGTCTGAGAAAGTGTTTCTCCTGCCAGGCAGGAAAGAAATTTGAAAATTAATGCTAGCTTCCAATGCCCGGGAGGCATACAATGACATCTTCTGCCTGTCTCGTTGGTGAAGCTAGGCCGTCCTGCAGAGTGTCTCATTAGCATCAGGGGCCTGGACCAGACAGGGTGCCCCAATATTTATGTGTGTGCTATCTGGGTACAGTTTTTATTAAATCCATGCAAGGTATTAAAGTCACATTGCATTAGACCCCCCAAAGTGTACTTGTTTTCTGTAGAAATGTTTACACTATTGCCTCTCCTCTTCTTTCCCCTATCCTATTGAACCAGGTATCTGGAAAATCCAGCTCCACTGAAATACAAGGTGGCAATTTTGTGTTAATAACTCTTTCCCTCTCAATATTATTCAGAATTGTCCTTTGCATAATTATGAACATTTGTTAAAGGGGAGAGGGAAGAAAAAACACAAAGATAACATAATATGGGAGAGGAAGAGAGAGAGAATAAAGAATGTAAGATTATTTATTGCAGAATATGAATGAAGCAAGTACATTTTCAATTTGACATTCTAGAGGGATTCTGAAATGGATACAAAAACTAAAAAATAGATAAAAGATTTGAATTTTTCCATAACGCACATGATAAATTTAAAGTGTAGGGGAAAGAAAAATTCCCTTGAATTTATGCCTTTCTTTCATACTGTGTACAACCTAATGCCAGGATTCAGGATGAGAGATGGTGACCTTTGGTTATGTCATGTTCTCCATAGTGTCTCTACAAAATTCAGAGAAAACAAGAGCATATCATTAAAAATATTCACATGAAAGTCAGTCTAAGTCATAGCTCATCATCAAAATCACAGCATATACCAGTGACTTTTTCTTATCTTTTCCCAAATCTTAGCTTTGTCAATTGTATACAAATTGACAACTCTATATGGAGCAGATTGATTTCTTCAGGGTAGAGCAAAAGAGGGCAAGTTGTGGGTGGTGATGGTAATGGTAGTAGAGATTAGCACGTGTATTAAAGGGGTGACTTTTCTACTCTGGTTCTTTTAAGAACAACCATTATCAGGAAATGTTTCAGAGTTTGAAGCTGAAAGCAAATGGAAGAAAAGGAAGTATATAATATGTAGATCTAGGCTCATTCGTATCTTCCATTCTAACAGGCTTGGACAGGAACAACTGTGTTAGTACTAGGCTGGATCCTTCACACATTTTATTTAATTAAATCCTTAGAGACATGTACAGAGGTATATTTTATTCTCCCCATTTTACAGATTATGAAACTGAAAATTTAGGGAAGTTCAGTAACTTACCCAAAGTCATATACCTAGAAAGTCATAGAGCTAAGCTTCAAAACCTGCTCTGATTCTAACATCTATTTCCTTTCTACTGCACCTCAGTGACTCTATTGCTGCAAAGGAGATGGTGATAAAGTAGTTTATGGGTTTTGGAAGAATTATTTCAGGCATTAGGAAGTTATAAACTATTAAAATCGCAATAATTATGACTACAAACTTGTATGTTATAGAGTAAGGTGCCATGGAAAAGGAAAAGAGTATATAAATTATAACCCGTCACTATTTGTCTGGCCCTGAACTAATGTCTTAATTCTCTTGGCCCAAATAATCTCTGTCAAATATAAAGTGACTTGGTTAGATCAAGTTTAAATTATCTTTTTCTCTCATGAGTTTCTTTTTCTGCTTGATGGATTTTAAGTCTCAGTCAGTCAGAACTGAGACTTTAAAACATCTGAATGCTTAGAGTGGCTGAATTTTAAAAGAATTATCTTAAATTGTTAAGCAATGTTAGTCAATGTGTGTCTTTCTCTCTTACTCTTGCTTTTGTGCACATACTCTCTCACATACAGCACCCCTCACTCTATATACCTAGCGTTATTTTTACTCAAGGAAGTGCAGTTCAGAGATTTCATGTACAAAGCACACAGGTAAGGAGTGGTTCCAGGCAGTTTGGTGACTCAGCACGATTTGAACATTAAGACATCAGCCAGTCTATCCATCCCACCGTCCACCACTCCTTGTGAACTCCCTGAGGGATGTCGATCTAGACACAAGTCCAGAATTCTAACTACTTTGGTATGACCCTATGTTGGTCTCCCCTCCCCAAACCTCTGAAAAAACAGTTAATGAGGTGCAGTATAAGGAGAATGGAGCTAGATTCAGATCTAGATAGTCTTGGATGTTTTTTGAAGGGACATTTTTCAGTCAATAATAGTGATAACTATTTTTGTATTATGCTCTACTTTCACTCTGAGTTTTATGGAGAAAAGGCTAACAGTAGTGCTATGGCCTGATTATACCTACTGAAAATATTCAGAGATTCAGCTGGATGAAGTCCTCCCCTCCATATGTACTATCAGTATGTGACTGTCTTTCCTGCCAAATTGATAACTCCAAGAGTAGAAAATGCACTACAGATTAATCCTTTTGTGGCCACACCACCTAGTACATAGTACCTAATATGTAGTGGGCAGTACATCCAAAAAGTAGCAGAGTATATTTTGTAGTGGAAAAAATGTGAATTGTGGAACCAGACGCTCCTAGGTTCAAAGTACTGGGTCTGCTAATTAGTCTGTGTGTTTGGGGAAAAGTCAATTAAATTATCTGAGCCTCAGTTTCCTGATCACTAAAATAATAATGAAACTTCCTTGGACTGTTGTTTAAGGTTTTGCAACAGTCTAGACAAAGCAGCTATTGAAGAGTAGATACTCAATGTGTTGTAGCAGTATTTGAAGTAGGCAGCATTCAATAAATGTTGGAACAATAGGATTATTATCAATATCTGGATTATGAGCCATGTTAATAGAGAAGCTGCCTTGAACCTATCAAGAAAAAAGGATTTTATTATTTAAAATCCAAAGAAAAGTATTTTAACAAATTAAGAGCAATTTGTTTTGTGAGGAGTAAGATCCCTGCCAGGGGAAAAAAAAAAAAAAGACTTCAAGCAGTCTTTGAACAACCACTTAAAATTGGGAAGAAAGTTACACTGGATAATTGTTAGGAAACTTCCAATTCAGCAATTTTGAAATCCAGGTTCATTTTTGGTAGTGAAGGCTTCCCAGTCAAACACCTAGCCTTATTTTTCAAGACAAATTATTAGTAATTTGCTTTTGCTGCAATTTCATAAATTCTTTGGGGAAATGGAAGAGATTACAGCTAACTTTTAATGAATCAATCTGTTTTGCTAACATCAACAAAAAAATAATAAGAAAGAAGGCAAAATGTAGTTTGTAAGGAAGGGAGTGATAATCATTCAACATTTGATTTGCAGTCCACAGGCAGTGAATGAAAGCAAATGTTCTTGAAAAATCTCCCAGGACCAAAATAAAATGGCTCTCTCTATTTCATGCACATGGCTCAAGTTGAACATGTTTTAATAAAGTTCCTGTTTTCAGAGAGTGTGGCAAATGCGTAAAGGAGAGAGTTCAGCCCATCTGTGACCCTATGGAGCTGATCCTTCCTCAAAATACACATGGGGGTGGGTCAGAGAGGAGCGCTCTCTAAGGGGAAAGAAAATAGAAACGGACCTTCTCACGAGCCCAACACCAGATAAGTGGGGCACTGGCATTTCTGTGTATTAAGGAAAATAATTTTAAATGGGGGACTATTTAAAAACTAAATTTGTTGTGTCTGGTCAAGTGACGTCAGAAATTGAGAACTTGCCGTGATTGAGTTGGCTCTCACACAGTACACTCCATAAAGCCACAAAAATTTCCATCTCTTCCCTCTCTGTGGTCAACAACAGGTCTACCCAGATGTGACTTCTTTGTCCATACAGGATCCAAAAGACTTGTATGTACTCAATGGAGTCATAGGAGATACCACTCGTCCTTTTCTACATACACACACACCCCCCTCTTACATTCATTCTTCAAGGCAACATAGATGGCTTTCCTCTGGTAAGCTTTCTTTGATTTCCCCCTCGCTTATCCACCTTAATTGTGCCTCTTTTATAAGTTAGAATATATATGCAGTAATATGGTTTCTTATATTTTGCCCAAACAAAAATACCAGATTATCTTCACACTTAAATTGTATAGGTTGAACGTGCACTCGGATGTCAAGTGTGGATAATGTTGAGTGGATAATGAGAAAAAAGCGAGTGCAAAGGGTTAAAAAGATTTTTAATTGCATAGTCAAATGTATTGATCATTTCCTCTATTAGTCCAATTTCTTGAAATGGAGGGCACAGGCTTACTCCTTTGAGAGGCATTTATAGAAAACTATACTTTATGAATGTCCAGTTTTTAGAGGCCCACAGGCAACTTATACTTGTTTTTCAATTCTGTGAGGTGGAGGAACAATTATTTATATAGAGAGGTCCTCTTTCCTTTGCTTACTAAAAGAATTTTGGCTTTGTCCTAAATTGCTTCCCTGATCTACTCTCTGAGGATGATCTTTCCTTGCCTAACTCCTTCTTCAAGATTTCATACTACAGAATCAAGAAGAATAGTGGGCCCTGTGAAGAAAATTCACCAGTTTTGTTCAGAAGAGATGTAGAAAGAACTTCTAAAAAACAAGCAACTGTGGTGTCTAAGGAAGTGAATATAGAAAACAAATTGAATTTTTAAAATATATATTGCTGTGGTTTGTGAATATCCTTCATTGTATTTGAAAAGTACATGTAGAGAACCTGAATTGTTTTTGAAAATACATTGTGTTTGTTGGATTGTTTTTCTCTGATCTCAACATTGGTTTGGTTAGAATATATTATAATTTGATAAACAATGCTTTTTAAATTTATGAATATGTGCATACCTCTACAGTTTTGTATAATATATATTCCAAATACTTCAGAGTCTTGGTCTCCCACATCATTTTCTTTTTTTCATTAGAGCTCTTCTGGTCTCATAGTGATTTTCTTTTCCCCAACCACTCAATGAACAGTTACTTAAATGAATCATGATAAATGTCTGTCCTGGCATGGTCTTAAATTAAATCCATTATAAATGTTGGGTTGCTTAGGCTGAAATGCCTCTTACCATCCCAGAAAATGAAATTACAGACTCATTTTCAGAATTAGCTAAGAAAAAAACATTCATAAATCCTCTGATTGAAAGGTAGTATAGTCTGGTGGTTAAGAGCTCAGCACTGAAACTCACTACCATGGTGCCTAGTTCAGCTACTGTTGTCTGTGTAATCTTGGGAAAATTACTTAACCTATCTATGCCTCCATTTCCTCACCTAAAAGGAGGAGAATAATAACATTAACCTCACAGGGTTTTGGTGACACTACATAAATGAGTTAGTTCATGTAAAGGACTCATAGAGTAGCTGGCACCTAACATAGTAACTTCCCCCAAATAGGAAGTATTTTAAGAGGTGGTTCTATAGATATTGCATGAAAAGCTGGTAGAACTGAAGGAAAATATATTTGGTGATCCATATTTAAGTTCCTTGGTTCTAATTTATTCATTCACTCATTCAGTGGTTCAATGGTGAGACAGTGAACCCTTTCCATGACAGTTCTGGCCATATGCCAGCAGTGATGTCACAAAAATGAAAAAGACACAGTTGTTTCTCTCAAAGAGTTCAGTCTGTGGAGAAAAATAACCACATAACAAATAAATTAAAATGTTGTAGAAAAGTGCAAGAATAAAAATTCCTATGACAGACAAAGCTAGTAAGAAGGAAGGAGTAATTAAGACTGTCCAGAGTCTCTTGGAAGACTTGCTAAAGGAGATGAAAGATTAGCTGAATAGATGAAGGGTGAATAGGAGTCCACCAGGCAAACAAGTAGAAAAAAAATCAATTCCAGACAAAGTAAAAAGTGTGAAAAGTTCTGAAATAGTAAGCAATTTGATCTTACTGAAGTATAAAGTTTAGCAAGAGATGATGCTAGAGCAGTAACAGAAGGCAAGAAGACTTCGTGGGCTCTGCTAAGAAGAGAGATCTAAGTCAGAGATGGCTGCTGTTTGTTGCCTAAGCAGTGTTTGTATAACTTAGGGGTTCAACTCAGAGTTGCCTCCATACCCTAACCAGATACAGGTTGTTGTTTGGTTCCACTCACACTTATGTTTCCCTATGTTGACATCATTTGAATGGAGTGCTTAAGCTTGGATTTTTGGAAACAGAAATTCATCCAGAATCAGCAAAGCAGCAGCATGCATGAATTACACACAGATGTATCAAGATGTGTGCAGAGCCCTTGATATAACTAATTGCAGTAAGCAATACACCTTTTTCATTTAAACACTAATTTCTCATTTGTACAGATCGGTAGCTTTCTATTTTCCCAGTCCTAGTTTTCTTTTGTACTTGTCGTCCAGATCTAGTCATCATTTTCTCTGTCTAGAACTAGTCTGGCTTCTTCTGAATTCTCTTCAGCTAAGCTGATAATTAGCTTTCCCCTAACTTGTCTTTTATCTTACACATGTCTCTGTTTGCATTTTTCCATTCATGATATTTCACTAAATTGCTAAAAGGCAACCACGGTCCTCCACTGAATCATGTACTTAAGCATCATCTTGGTTTAGTTGAGTTGCACCAATCTTTGGGCTAAAGTCTTATGTCTTTAGCTGTCATTGCTTGCATCTTTCCCAAAGCAGCATGTTTTCTTTGGACACTTTTCTAATTAAAATCATTTTTGCCTAAAGTTATTGCCTTCATAGATTAAAAACTCTGCCCTCTGGAGAGAGTGATGCCCTCAGCTACAGGTCTACTAGAACTAGATTGATAACTTCAATCTCTCCAGTTTTCCTGGCAACCATGGTTTGACCAATCAGGAGCCACAAGAAAGAATGTGGCTACCCTGGAGAACTAACCCTGCCCTGGATGTCATGTCTTCTGCCTATTCTGATAACATTTCTCTGTTCCCATGATCTGTAGAGTTCATGTATCTTTTTGCTTTCATTAAGAAAGAATAACTAATTAGCTAATTGCTGGTAAGAAGATCATCAACAGCACATCATTTCTGTATTGTCTATGTCTTTTTTTTCCCTTCCAAAAGCTTCCCATTTCCCCTACAAATGGTGAGCACAAAACAGAATAGTCCTGCTTAATATGTGATACTTTGGCTTCTACTATAATTGCTGTTTCACCAATAGAAAATCCCTTTGGGTCTCATTTAAATTCTTTAACTCTTTCTTGGTATTCTATAGAGAGGTTTCCTGAGTCTCAAAGCATTTTTTGAAAAATAGCTATTTAATGACCACATGAGGCTGAGACAGGGAATGGGTAGGCATTATTTAACTGAGTCACTACCTGATGAGTCAATATTATATTAGCATTGTGTATGTGTGTGCATGTGTGTATGTGTTATTTTAGCTTCTGCTATTTCCATTTCTTCCTTATTTAAAGAATAAGGAATTCAAAGCAAGAGGATATAAAAAAGCTAATAATGATAACTTTTCCATTCATATAGATCCTTCCAACTAATAATACATAACAACACATTTTCAACATACAGACCCTACTGTGATGTCAGCTCTCTGTGTTTAAAAGACAGATTGCACTTCAATCTAATGTCCTAAGACATTTTTTAGAATTTTAAAAATAATGCTACCCCTGAAATATATGTAATTATTAAGGGGAAATTCAACAAGATACCTCAAGTAAATGCTTTAACTGAAGACAAACTTGAACATTTATCAATTATGTGAATATGTAATGGCTAATGGCATGATGCCTAATTATCAAATTATGTTGATTTTAACAGACATTCTATTATTTGAGTTCATAGGTAATAGCACTTGATTCTATTATATACTGTAGCATACCACAAACACTATTATAATTGTCTAAATTAGTCATTTTAACTGTGAGAGGCCTTCATAATTGAGACACTGCCCTTGAAATTATTTATTGAATATTTCTGAGAAAAGCATTGATACCCACAGTGAGAACACAGGTTCTGAATTCAAAGCAATGTCATTTAAAATATGTCCCATAAGGAAATTTATAGCTCTATCCACATTGCCTATATAAATCCCTCTGAAGCATAAATCATAAAACAGAGAAAGAACACGTATCAACTGAGTAGCAGTGTGCTGACAAGAGCTAGCAAAATAAAAGCAACTCCAGACCATTGTACTAAAAGACCCTGAGGGTTGAATTTTCTAGAATGCAGGTGCTGCAAGCTAATACATAGTTTTTGCTTTTTTAGAAAAATATTTGAATATCAAAACAGGCACATTAGTTAAGGAGTTACATCGATGTTGTCAGTTCTGTGGTTTGTGAGAGTTGTGGAATGGGGAGGGACTCCAGTGATAGATATTCCTCATCTACATGGTGCTCGCAGTTGCTTTATATACTTAAAATCTGCAAATCATAATTATTAGCAAATCGTAACTGATCTGTCTGAAATGATAGTTTAGTTCTGTTTTCTATAAACTGGAGTCCAACAAGTGAGGGAACAAAAGTTTCTGAAGAAGATAGCAATTATTAGCTTCAATAATTGATTTAATATATTTACATTAAACATATGTTTAATATATAGTATAATTTATTAAAAATAATTTAAATAGCAATTTTAGCTTAAAAATAGTTTTGAACTCACAAGAAAAAAGATGAGAACTTTTTCTGAGAGAGAAATCCTTGTTCTTCACACCAAAATGGAATGAATTTTCATAGCTTGTTCTACAGACAAGAGATACTATCCTCCTTTGCTAGATTGACTTGCAAAGCCCTATCCTTCAAGTAGCACACATAAGGATACTTGAGTTCTTTGTGAGTTGCTAAAATTCTGGGCTTCTGGGACACAAAGAAAAGCCAGGCTGAGATTTCATAACTAGAATAGATGCAAAACCTCCAACTAACCAACTGTGTGGAATATATACATTTTGGAAAACTGATAGAAAATGCTCCCTAGCAAGAGAGCTAAATAGAATGGGCTTCTGGGGAGACATTCTAAGTAGGAACGAGATCCCAAAGCAGAATTTCCAGAAGAAAGAAAATGAATAATCAGCTTTCTTCTGCCCTTCACAGCTGCCCCTCTGCCTATTCAACAACCAGCAAAGGAGCTGTGTTGCTACAAGATGCACACTGGGGACTGGAGCAGCAGCTGTTGTGCAGGCAGCTGAATGCCCCAGCAAGCCCTGGCCCCTAGAAACACACATCGCACAGGTTTAAGGTAGAGTAAAAAAGGGATGTGAAGCTAATTCCCTTAGGAGGAGCCTCCTTAGGCAGGGGGGAAAGCTCGAGACCTCCAGAGCAAATGTAGCTACACTGAGATATCTCTTTGCAGGAAGACCTACAGAAGTTCATAAAAATGAACTGCCCCTTCTTAGAGAAAGTGATATTGAAATTGTGTTTACAAGAATAGAACTCACAAGGGCCCATAGGAAAGTGATGAACTGGAGTGGAGGTGTGTGAAATCGTTATCTGCTGAACAAATGTCTTTCAAGGAGACTCCACACGTGACTTGGGTGGAATTCACATCAAATTCTAACTCAGCAAACTCAGCAAAATCTTCTTCTGTCTTCCTAATAAATTTAGTAGATGATTCTGGTTATTAATACTGCGTAATATTTCACAGATGACACGAGCTTAGTAAGAACAATATTAATTGTGGGAAGAATAGAAACACTTCAAAATTTTTAAAGTAATTGTTTTCTGCCATTATAAAAGTAATCCATTCTCAAAATATAAAAAATAGGAGGAAAAAAATCAGTCCATAATGAAATTACCTAATTGACATTTTGGTGAATTTACTTTCCAGGCCCCTTTTAAAACTATACCATGGCAATTTATGCCCCTACTGCTATGCCTCCTTCTTCCTACCAGCTAAAATTTGTTGATGGGTCCTCCCACGTGGGTTTCAGTAAGGCAGAGCAGGGAGCTAGTGCAGACGGGTAGGAAGCTTTGATGCCTGCTAATAAGAGATCCGCCTCCTAGAATTGACACAGTGTCACCAACACACTCCCAATTCCTAGTGCACAGAGTCTAGCCCTACCCCAACATTCCTTCATCCCTGACATTCTTTCAATTCAAGGATTTAATGTGTATAGTCCCAAAGACAAGCTAGCAATTCAGTGAGCATTTGTTAAAAGAATTCATGAGCGCCTATTTAGTGTAATACACTGTGCTGAGCTCACTGGACATTTGCAAAGGGAATGGAAGGCACCACTCACACACTCAACTAACACAGCATAAATTACTGAAGGGATCATGAGAGCAAATGCAGAATGGTGCAAGCTTTGTATTATTAGTTGTAATAGTACTACTGGCTTCTGTTTATGTTTTCTAGTTTTCCAGCACATTTCTCATCTCATTTGAGATCTGGAGGAATTTGACATGCATAAAGTATCAGAGAAAGAGTAAGGCAAACCAGAATGTTCTCTCCTGAAACTTTCAGGCTCAGATCTCTTTTTCAAACAAGACAGGGTGGAAGCCTGGCAGAAAACTTCATTTTGAAATTGTATTCCTTTTGCTGTACATGGTTTCCCTGATACAGCACCAATGACTCAATCCGTTATGACTCAGCTAAACCAAAGTAGGACTTATGGATGACACGGTGTTCGTTGTTATGTCATGAAAATATGAAGAGTGTTTCTGGCAGGATCTATCTGTGTCAATGTATGTTCAATCATGGATTATGGGTTCTCATTCCAATATTCCAGATCTGTCACCAGATAGTTCTGTGACCTTGGACATGTAGCTTGACCATGCTGGTCTCAGTGGTTTCCTCTATGAAAGGGACTAAAACACAAAACAAAAAAACCCATTCTGCCTACTTTGTCAAGCCACTTTCAGTACTGAATGGGAGTGCCCGAAGGCACTGAGAGATGGAAGCTATTTCTGGTACCTGGTCCTCTGTAAGCTATAACTGGATCCACACAGAGCTGAATGCCTGGAATCATAAGGCATGAACTGTTAGCTATGTGAATCATATTTATTGTTGACAAGGGCAGCATCTCCCTCTACTTACCCAGCAGGAGCCCTCCTGTGGTCAGCATTCCTACAGCCTTGGAGACTGAAGGGGTGCTAGGCAGGAGGATGGGCAGGGTGTACACTTTCATAATATAAATAGAGCAACAAACACTTTCTCAGATGAAGTACCAGGAGAAAACAGTCTGCACCTGGACCTGGGTTTTTATCATGTTGTTTTGTTTTGTTTTTTTTTAAAGAATTGAATTAGGCCCTATGTGGAATTGTGAATGCCCATACACCTACCACATGACAGGACAGCAGAGCAATCTGTTTTCAAAGGCCAAAGCTGTTTTTATTTTCCCCCCAGCTCTGCGGTTTTTCTCTCCTCTCTTCATCCCAGTGAGGCTTTTCTTTCCCCTCATTTTGAGTTAGCAACCTGCTGGTAACAAAGGTACCCAGCTGTTCTCTAAGCTCTAATCTCCAAACAATTTTAATAGGTACTGCTTGCCTTCCACACAGTTGGCTACCGCAATAACACACCAGGTTGAAGGTATTTTAGGGAGGATTCAGAGGATTATGATGAAGTGTGGTTTTACCCAACAGTCCAAGAATAGAATCACTAATATCTCCCTGTAATGATTTGTTTTCCTTTGATAGATGAGTGTGTGTTCTGGGCAGCTTGCTGCTATATTACTAAAACGGAGCTGGCAGAGTTCACCAGGTATACCCAGTGGGTCCTGGACAAACAATAATCATAGGCGACACTGACAGAACAGATCATAATTATCTCAACTAATCCCACCCCAACAACAATGCTATGTGGCAGGTACCTCATTGTCCCCATTTTATAGGTGAGAAAACTGAGTTTTTGAGAGGCTGAGTAACTAAGGTCACACAGCAAGTAAATGACAGACCTCAGATTCCAACAAAAGCAATCAGACACCATCAAAATCCATCAACCTTTTAGCAATTCTGCAAGCAACTACAGTGATGGATTTAATCAGCTTGATTTCGTCATTCCAGAATGTAAACATATATCAAAATGTCATGTTGTACCTTATAAATATGTATAATTATTTGTCAATGAAAATTAAAATTAAAAAATGTAAATAAAACACCCAACCACCCCATTATTCTGTTGAAGTGGCTAGAAGCATAGAGCTAGAAGCATTTATATAAAACAGAACAAACAAAGCAAAAATGATGGAAGGTCCCATTTTATTGAGTATCTCCAAAGCCTAACACAAGCCCACCACTGATATTTTGACTATATCAGAGAAATCACATCCTCTCTATGGTCTAGGTCTCCAGGAAGAGTTATTGCTTCTTCCATTTTGAAGACTCATTTATAGCCAGGAAGCTTGGATATGAGAAGAATTTGCCCTAATGCTGTAAGCCTCATTAAACCAGATTCCAGTAATTATTATTATAGAATCTATCAGAATTGGAAAAGTATGAAAATGACTATATGGTTTAAATCCTGTTCTCAAGACATCTCTCTATTGCTACCTCTTTCTTCTCTTTCTCCCAGAATACACTGTGGCCCCGAGAGTTCAGCAGCTTGTCAAAGTTGTGAGAGTAAATATATGATTCAGAATTTGTGCTAATCAGGAAGGAGCGTGGGCGGAAGTCTAGCTTTGTACCAACTAAAAAAGTAGTGTTTGCTAAGCAAATTAATAGGATAAACACACTTGCAATGGAATATGTAAGCTACTTAAGAGAATAAATTGCTTTCAAGCATCCATTCACATGCAAATGTTGATATACTAATTGTAAGTCATTCTTATCTTTTCATTAAAGACTGCTCCCTGAGGGACCTCTATTCCATACAACTTTATTAAGTCAGTATCCCTGAGTATATAGAACAGCATCACTATTTTAATTCAGATGTTTTCATTGGTTCAGACAGGCATCTGGCCCTCCTTCCCTCAAATCCCAAGTAATTATTTCACCAAGAAACATGTACTGAGTGCATCCTACATGCCAGGCACTGGGCTAGGCACTGGCAATACCAAGATGGCTAAGATATGATCTCCGTTAGGAAACCCCTGCAGGGGCTTAACTCTATTCTCTCTTTGAAGGAAGCCACAAGTTTTCCATTAATGATTGTTTAAGCAGAGGCTGAAGACCACATGGGCAGCACTGGAGTGGAGAGAGGGGATTAAAGAATCATCAAATAATATTTAACATCCTCTGAGTAGCATGACTCCAGATTCATCTGTACTGTGTAGACCAAATAGGGTTGTAAACTGCCGTGTGAATGTTAGTATTATCATAAATTAAGCAAGTGATTTTAATTTCTACGATTAGCATTGCAATTCAATACAAAGTAGAAAGACCTAGCAGCTTTTAAAGAAAAAGGGGAATGGTCTGATTTTGAAGCTCAAAAACTTTGGGGATGGAGGAGTTTCTGTGACAGAGTTTTCCAGCTATCCAAGTCAATAGCCCTTTACGTACCAAACTTTATTATTTGATATCATTCTGAACAGAAATATTTTTCAAGTCTAAAGCACATATCCATGCATTGTTGAATGACATGTGCTGCCTTCTTTTATTCTTTTGGTTGTTCAACCCAAAAACCTTGGTGTCAATCTTGAGTTCTTTCTTCTTCTCATGCTTCATGTCAGGTCTCCCTGACATGAATTTTGGTCACTGACCTTTACCTCTATATTTCAGTGCAAGCCACATCACCTTTCATCTGGATTATCCCAACAGCTGTCTAAGCTCTTTGTTTCTGCCTTTCCACCCTTAGATTCTCCGGTGATCCTTTAAGATTGTAAAACATGAGAGAGCCTGCAATGGGTTCCCATCTGACACCAAATCACATGGCCTGCAGAGACCATCGTGACTTGGCTCATCTTGTTGGCCTTCCTTCCTTGCTATTTCTCAAAGGTGTCAGGCCTGCTTCCATCTGGGGGCTTTTACATGGACTGTTCCTTCTATCAGCAATGCTCTTCCTGCAGATACCATATGGCTGCCACCTCACTCCCTTCTGATCTTTGCTCAAGTGTCATTTCACGGTGAAGCCTCCTCTAGCTGCCCATTGAAAACTACAACCTCCACACCTGACACTCCCTTCCCTCCTTCTCTGCTATATTTTTTCCATGTACTTATCCCTGTCTGACAGATTATATGCGTGACTTTATTTTCCCTCCTCCAACCAGGGCAAGGATCTCTGTTTCTTTTGTTCACTGCAATGTTCCCAGCCTCTAGGAGAGAGCCTGGTGGATAGTACACACTCATTAAAAGTCTGTGTAATTAATCTGTGAACTGAGGAGTATAATTACCAACACTTAGTTGAGGTCCTACTTGCACCCCAAGATGTACACATCAGAGATTCTGAGGGTATGGAGGAAGGATGTGACATTTGCAAACAAAGCAACACTATGGCTCATTGCTTTGATTTGTTCCCACATTTTAAAAAGAATGTGAGTTTATAATGTTTCAGAAATAGTAACTCACATGACTTCAGTGTCATTTTGAATCTATATCTGCCTTTTGCAGTTTTTCTATTTTCTCCATTGTTATTAGACTCATTAGTCCCGGTCACATTTTGCTCTCAATAGTACCACCTTCTCAAGCTACACTATAGTCTATTGTTCATAACATATCGTGGGGTCAGACTATGTTAGAATTTTATTTCAAATAATATTAATTAGCTTCTGAGAAAATGTCTGAGTGACTGAGTCACTGAAACTGAAGGGATGGTGCATTGCTGTAGAATCACTGTGATAACAGGACCTGGAGCAGCCACTGAATATTTACTGCTAGATATTTAATGTATGTCGGCTACTCAATGCTTTATTTCCCATCCCCAAGCCATTTTGTACATTTGTGATTGCCTGCTAGTTAGCTCTTAAATGAGTGAAATTTCTCTAGGCCCTTTTGTTTCATCTCAGTGGTGCAATAGTAAACTTTTTATGTTTCTCAGGAATTTTTTTCTGAGCTAATTGCTGAAATGCCAGTGAGTCTCTTAGTTTAGGGTGTTATACTTACTCATCAAATATAAATATCAAATTTACTAATTAATCAAAAGTCAATATTACATGATGAAATGGAAATAAAAGTAAATATGTACCTCTTTTATATTTTTCTATATCTGAATCTCAGAAATGGCCTCACCCAAGGAAGCTGTTTTCTCTTATCCTATTAAGTTTGTGTTGAACATGAATTATTTGTGCCCAAGTTCTCACCTACCACTACTACTTGTCACTGTAACTTTTGGCTTTACCTGCATCTTCAGTGATAGTCAGTTACTGCCTGAAGTGTATGGAAGCTCTTACAGGTCAGAATACCTTCTCCTTGGGGATCAGTTTTACTTCTGTATTCTGATCTCTGGTGGCCTTGCATCATCCTCTCTGATATCTCAGGTTCTAGATTCATTTTCTTCTGCTCATCACTTGAGAATTGTCCCCTCCTTCAATAGGAACTTTGCTACTTCTCTAGAGACTATGGAACTATTGTGCCTTTAAGCTTTATTCTCTGACCTACCACGTTGATCCAACCAACAGGAAATACTCCCAAAGTCATATAATTGTACATTAATAATTGATAAGTACAATTTGTTGAACAATTTGTATGTGCCAAGAGCTATTCTAAGATTTTCCCACACATTATTGTATTTAATTTTCACAGCACCTCATGAAACTTATCCTTAATCTCTAAAACAGGTAACAATTTCCACTAGCTAATGATGAAATTGATGTGAAACTTACAGAGGCATGCATATGTGTATATGTGTGAAAAATAGACAACTGAAAAAACGTTTCCACTTTTTTTTTCGCTTTTTTTTTTTGTTTCGGCATATTATGGCGTACAAATTTTAAGGTTTCAAAAAATTTCCACTTTTAAATAGTAAAATAACCCTTCAGAGAAGATTTAAAAGAAACGAATCTAAGTAATTCTGGTATTTATTTACTAATTATTATAACCTTTGAATATCTCAATGTATGTTTCTAAAATTTCTTATTGCATATCTCAGGTCACTTTTCATATCTCCTGACATCATTTCCTTCATCTTATGTTTGCCTGTTCTTTGTATTGTGTGGTTCCTTTGTAGCCGCTACTACTGCAGGCACTCTGAGTGTTAAATTTTCCCACCTGTCTTTCAATTTCGAAGTGGCTTAACCATCTCTTCTGCCAAACAGATCAACAAGCTTCGCATCTTCTTTCTCCTCTTTTCTGAGTGGCTCTGAGGTGTACCCTGCCTGTTTTTAATTTACACCTTGGTGTGTCTCGATGCATTGGCCACAGATAAAAGGCAGCAGAACAGTAGGATGCTTGTTAAAATTCAGATTCCTGGATCCCACCCTCAGGAAATGATTCCCTGGGTCTGACCTTTCATGTTTACAATAGTCTCTAGTGATAGTAATATGCACTAAAGTTTGAAAAGTACGGTTCTAAATGGAAAATGGTCTTATCACTTGACTCCTTAAAGAGATCTTTTTTGGGATATTTAAATACCATCAAACAAAATATGAATTACACAGATGTCTTCGTTGGGAAACAAGACCCAATGCTGAAGTTTTTCTGCATAGAGCGTCTTTTATATACTCACTCTCATCTAGGCTCACCAGTCCTTTTCTGAAAGCTGCTGTGAGCCTTCCTAGTAAGCACCTAATAAGTACTTGTCGGTGCAGTGTTTGATGGTTGCCTTGGGGCCCGCTGTGCCAAGTTTAAATTGGTCCCATAGGCTCAGAAGAGGTAAATTTTGGATGATTACAAATATGTTCTTTGAGTGTGAATGTGTGTGTGTGGATGTGTGTGTATATATGTGCTTTACATATATATATGCAATCAGCCCTCTGCATCTGTGTGTTCTGCATCTCTGGATTCAACCAATCACACATCAAAAATCTTCAGAAAAAAACAATACAACACAACAGTAAAATAAACAATACAACAGCTATTAATATTTACATAGCATTTACAGTATATCAGGCATAAGTAATCTAGAGATGATATAAAGTATACAGGAAAATGTGTGTAGGTTATATAGAAATACTATGCCATTTGATATATGCCATTATATCACATTTGATATAATGTGATAATTTTATATCACATTTGATGTGATATAAAATCTCGCATCTGCTGATTTTGGTACCCAAGGGGGTCCTAGAACCAATCCCCTGCAGATATGGAGGGGTGACTGAATGTATACAGATGTTACTTTCAATGACTACATTATGTATATCAATATGATCCTCTGTGGGTATTACGTATATATATATTTGCGTATGAGCAAATACTGCGTATAGAGAAACCCAAATCCTACTTCCACTTTTTATGGTTTAAATGTCCATAATATCCTATCAATTCGTTATGTCTCTGTTGTTATGACAGGCAGAATAGCTTGGAAAGCTGACAAAATGAAAAATGAGAAAAAATTAGGTATATATTTGATATGGCTATATTGTTTCTGCCTACCTGTTGAAAGGCTATGTTGAGAGTCTGTCCATCCAAGCCTTCTAATTCTATTCAGTATGAGCTCTTTAGTATGTTTTCTCTATAAGCCTAAAAGGAACCTCAGATTCATTATCAACACAGTGATCAAGGAGGTCAATAATAGAAGCCCAATGTAGCATGGATGACAAAAACAGTTTTGAAAGAAAAGACACACACTATTTTCTTTGAACTTCTGGTGCCTAGCACAGGTTCTGACATCTATCTCCTCAATAAATAATGATTAAATAAGTAAATGGTCAAAAAACTTCATTTGTGAATGATTTTATAATTTTTAAGTTGGATTTCCTCTGTAATTAGATATTACCTGGCCCTCCTACATAGCTTTTAGGGCCTAACATGGACCTAAATAGTATTCCACCTTGGCTATATTGAGACAATGTTTATATTAGCTAATTTCTTAATCTGCAAGGATCACTACCAATTCCTGTCTCCTCAGTATATGCAAAACTCCTCAAGGGCGAGGGGCAGGATGATAGCTGTCATCCACAAAAGAGGCATGATGTGTTTGTCGTTGTGCTAAATGTTTTATATACATCCTCACATTTAATCCTGGTGGAAACTTTGTGAAATATATTTTATTTTCCTCATTTTAAAGTTCATTGCTTTCTAGAATTATTATTATTTTGAAGAAGGGCAAATCTAGTGTTCAGTGACTTTCATCTGTTCAGTAATGTTTTATGATGCAACAACTATGGGACAAGTTGATATTAAGTAGATAAGGCTGATGTGGTGCTTGCCCCTCTGCAGCTGATAGCCTATCAAGAAAGACGGACAATTAGGTAAGTGCAGTAAGCTATTTGGAGTTGCTTAATTTGGGAGAGGTAACATACACAGCAGGTAGCCCAGGTTGTGAAAAGCCCTGAATGCTGAGATTTCCAGCACAATTTTAGATAAGGGCAAGGCATAGTTATAATGATCTCTGAGGCACTTAAAACTGGCAATAAAAAAATGAATGATTCAAGGAGCAGAGAATTGTAGCCAAGAAAAGGATAAGAATGCAGTTACAGTTCAAATGTAAAGTTATAATGTCTCCGTCTAGAAACATGGCAGAGGGGCAGGACTGAAGAGGTACAGGGTATACTTCAAAGAAACAGTAAGATGTATTGATTGACTAGAAAGAAAATATAAGGGATTTCTTAAAGACTTCCAGGTGATTAGTTGCAGAGATAAATCCAGAATACAATACGTCTAACTTGATGTCCCCATGGTAAGAATGCACTAGTGGAATAACTTGCCATTATTGTGTGGCTCTCAAAATGTCCTTCCAGCACCATCTGAGAACTCCTTAGAAAATCAAATTCTTGTATTCAACCCCACAAGTCAGAAACTCTAGGGGCCTAGCAATCTGTGCTTTAATAAGCCATCCAGGGTCCAGGTGGTTCTGATGCCCAAAATGTTTGAGAACCACTGCTCTAATTCATTCACCAATTTAACAACTAGATATAGAAGGCTTATTATGCCCTAGGTGGATATGCCTGTGAACAGAAGTCCAGGTGACCTTTAGAAGTTTACAATCTAATGGGAGGACATGAACATCAAAAATTACACAAATAATAAGAAAAAAAAATCACAGCAGCAAAAAGTGCACATTTAACAGAAAGACTTGCCAGAATAAAGAGGAAAAGTTCCTGGAAGGGGTTTTATTTAGGATGAATCCTGAAGTATAAGCAGGAATGTCCCAGGTAAAATCACTCAGTTGTAGAGAAGCACAGGCAGGCCTTAGTGGCTGAAGCACAATAAGGAGGGGCAAAGGGAGGATGATGAGGATGAGGCATTCGCAGAGACCCCATTGATCATGCAGGCTCCTTGGCCTTATCCCAAGTGAAATGGAAAGCCATAGAAGGGTTTTGAGGAGAGGAGCATCTCAATGAGATTTTGCATTTTTAAAAGACTACTCTTGCACTACTTGTGTAGACTATATTTCATACCATAGTAATCCACACAGGTGTAAATTCAGCCATCCTCAGTAGTGTCCCTGACATCCTTACAAGTCTCAGTGTGTCTGGCCCTCTGCCTTCTGGTGGGAAGCCTGGTCCTGATGCTTCTCTTCAAATCTCGGTGCTTTCTGACCTCACAATTCTCCTGGCTAGTTCAAAAGCAGTTATTAGAGTTTGGGTTTTAAACTGGCCTCCAACCACGAAACCACCCAGAGTTTCAATTTAATTTCCCTTTCATGCCCATTCACACCTTGACTCCTTTTGAGAAAAACCAACTATTGATACAGATAATAAGCTCATTTTATGCTTTGGAAGGGAAAAAAAAATGCCGAGCTGAATTCATCATTAAATACAGTCCTCTCATGATGGAGTCTACATTTAAGTCAGGCTCCTATTAGCTGAGAAAAGAGTGTCCACTGAGGTATGAAATGTTTATTGTAGCTAGTTCCTGCAAGCGCTGCCAAAAGAGAGATAGTATTTTCAATGGCCAAAAGCCGCAATGCACAGGACATGAATTATGTATGTCTGTCTCTTTAAAACGAATCAGCATAAATTATCCCATCGGGCAGACTGCAGGAATTGGGTGCCCCTGTAAAAAAATATTTTGTCTTGGTCTTCCTAGCGTCAGAAACTTTGGGATGTGAAAGTGGTGACTGAATGAGATTCCAAATCACAACCTTCAATGTTTAGTGGGGGGAAAGGGTAGGACGAGTGGTGACCTGCATTTCTGAGCATCATCTGTCAAGATACCAGTAATCAACACATGATTATTATTCTCATCAGCCCAAAGCATGAAAGTAATTGAGTGAAAAAAATCCTCACATTATGTGAAATGATTACTGCCTTTGAGCCATAATAAACAATGATCTCTCCCTGGTGCTAGGCAGCAAAACAAATGAGGGCTGCTTGCTTCTGGTATGGTGCCAGAATCGTTACCAGAGTCTACATCTACCAACCCCTCGCCTCTAGTAAGGACCCGATTTCATTATCAGGGCTGGGGAGTTGCTGTTCAAATGTCCCTCTCGGATGCAACACTTGGCTTCACATTGGGAGAGTTGGCTGCTTTGCACAAGCCTAGCAGAACCAAGTTCACATTCACCAGTTGGCTCCTCAGAACAATGAGGGGATCCAGGAAGAGGCAGTGATTGCACAACATGGGAACTCATGTGTTGCTCTCAAATGTTAAGTTGTCAAACCAGGAAACCAGTCATACAGAAGGCAGTGGGGGGCACAATAAAGGCAAAAGTGTTACAAAAGGAGGCCCTGGCCTTCCCAAGGAGTGAAGCCAGAGATGAATGCAGGGTCTGAAAGGGTTCTGTGCTTGTGGTCCTGCTCCTCAAAGCCTCAACAGAGGGGCGGAATTACAGGGGCAGGGATAAATGTCCCCCACAAACTGAGCCTAAGAGGAGCACTAGACAGTTCCATAGGATAGCTATTCTCCATGAGCTCAGGCTTCAATCTCCCTTGCCCCTCCTTGCAAAGCAGGGTCAGCTGTTAGCCAGCAGGACACCTTTCTCCAAATGAGATGCCATCCTTTCTTGCCTCCTAAACTGGTTGCTCTGTGTAGAACACAACCTTCCCAACTGTAGGCAGCAGCTTGAAAACATTTAAATGTTTAAAATCATGCCGGTTTGCTCAAAGGTATCACCAGAAATACATAGCCATAAAAGAGGGTTGGGCACTTCTGGTTTCAGTTCCAACATTTAAAGAGCTTAGAAGTGGTTGCTCCTGTTCTTACAATTAGAAAAAGCTGAATAAACTAAATATCAATGTCCTGTCTTGGAACCATTAGAGGATTGAGGATGGAAGGCAAACTGCTACCATAAAATCTAGAGAGAGAGGGAGGTGAATTCAGAGAGTTACAAATGAGATTTGCTTACCAGGACAGAAGCTATTGAAACCATAAACTGGTAGGACAACTTAAATGATAAATTTGATTAATTGTTGCAGGCTAAGTATGGACTAGCTAGAAAGTGAGAAATTCCTGGGTGCCATGATAGAGGGCCTCTTCCTTTGCGGGGGTTTACCTCCAGCAACCTCACCAGGTTCTCATGGTGAAAAGCCAGGAAAGATCTCTCCTTGGCTTTGGCAGGGGAGAAGAAAAATATGAACATTGTGAAATATGTTCAGAACATTCTTTATAACAAATGCCAACTCTCCAGAGGAAAGACTTTACCAGAAACTTATCCCACCAGGAGAAAGGATATTTATTTTTCTGACTCCAACGCCCTCTAGATTTCCTATTTCACCTGAAGTGTGGAGAAGGTCATAGCCAAGAAATACCGGCCCACTAAAATACTGGGATTTGTTCATAAGTTTATAGAACATTTCCTCCTCTCTACACCTTACAACCATACCGACAGGGTTATAATATAATAGCAGAGGGTTACAGGTGAAAGAACTGTGAAGTATGGGCTCTATTTAAGGAGGAGACAAAAACAAGGGTACTAGAGGAATTTGAAGCCTCAGTTACCTAAAAATATACTAGCCATTAAACACAGTCCAACTCCTAGTCAGATAAACATTAAACCTATATGGAAAGGTTTATTTACCTCAGTTCCTATTACATAATACATCATGTCCAGCTTTTAACAAAAAAAATTACAAGGCATAATAAAACAAGAAAAATCACAGTCTGAAGAAACAAAGCAAATATCAGAATCAGATGCAAATACAGTTTTTAGAATTATCAGACAAGGAATTTAACTATGATTAATATGTTAAATGCTCTAATGGAAAATGTAGAAAGCTTGCAAGAACACTTGGATAATGTAATTACTCTGAGAAAGAATGAAAAGGAAATGCTAGAAATAAAAAGCAGAATGAAAAATGCCTTTGATGAGCTCATTAGTATACCAGACACAGCCAAGAGAAGAATCAATGAGCTTGAAGATAAATCAATAGGAACTTCCCAAACTGAAATGTGAAGAGGAAAACAAAACAAAAATTAAAAAAGCAGAATGGAATATCCAAGGATTATGGGAAAATTTCAAAAAGTATAACATAAGCATAATTGGAAGAGAGAAGAGAAAACAAAACAGAAGCAATATTAGAAATAATAATGACCAAGATTTCCCAAAATTAATGGTACTAAGCCACAGATCCAAGAAGCTCAGCAAACCAAGCAGGATAATAGCAAAAAACGAAAACAAAAACAAGCAACAACACTACACCTAGGCATATCATATTCAAACTGTAGAAAATAAGAGAAAAACATTGGAAAGAAAGTAGGGGGTAGAGAGTGTTGAGAAACAATTTAGAGAGGATTAAGGAAAAGAATTACATTTCCTGTCAAAAACTATGCAATTAAGAAGAGAATGGAATAAAATGTTTAAAGAGTTGAAAGAAAAAACCACAAACAGTGAAATTCTACTTCAAAAGTGAAGGAGAATTCAAGAGTTTTTCAGACCTACAAAATCTGAGGGATTTTATGACCAGGAGATCTGCCCTGCAGGTAATGTTAAAATAAATTCCTCAGGAAGAAAGAAAGAGTGATGTAGGTCAGAAATTCAGAACTATATCAAGAAAGAAAGAATACCACAGAAGGAATAATGAAAGATAAAATATTTCATTTTTCTTATTCTTAATTGATATAAAAAATAACTTTTTAAAGTAATAACAATGATTTATTGGGGGACTATAGCACAGGGATAAATGAAACAAATGATAGCAGTGTCATAAGGGATGGGAGGGGGAGGAGTCAAGGATATTCTGTTAAAATACCTGCACTACATATCAAGCAATATAGTGCTATTTGAAAATAGACTTACATTAGTTAAAACTGTATATTGCAAACTTTAGTTTTTAAGAAAAATGTTAATGAAGTATAATTGGTATTCTAAGAGAAAAGCCAAAATTGAATCATTCATACACACACACACACACACACACACACACAGAGCCTTAATGTTCAATTTAATCCAAAGAAGGCAGAAAAGAACCAAGAACAAATGCAACATACAAAAACCAGCATTACAATAAATGAGGCAAAAACTGATAGACCTGCAAGGAGAAATAGACAAATCCACTATTATAGTTGGAAACTTTAATAGGTCTCTTTCAATAATTGATAGGCAGAAAATCAATAGGATATAGTTGACCCAAACATGACTACAAATCAGTTTGATCTAATTGACATTTATAGAATTCTCCATCCAACAACAGTAGATAACACATTCTTCTGAAACTCACATGGAACATTCACCAAGATAGACCACATTGTGGGCCATAAAACTTACCTTACCTACTTTAAAAGAATGGAAGTCATACAAAATATAATATGTTCTCAGGTCACAACTGGATTAAAGTAGAAATCAATAACAGAAGCTTAGCTGGAAAATCTCAAAATATTTAGAAGTTAAATAACACACTTGTAAATAATTCATGGGTCAGAAAAGAAATCTGAAAGATAACAAAATATTTTGAACTAAATGAAAATGAAAATACAATTTATCAAAATCTATGGGAGGCAGCAAAAGCAATACTTGGAGGGAAAATATTTTACAGCATTAAAAACTATAAAATTATATCTAAATCAACAATTTAAGGTTTTATCATAGGAAATTAGAGAAGACAAATTGGAGCCTAAAGTAACAGAAGAAAAGCAATAATAAAAATTGGAGCAGAAATCGATGCAATTAAAATGAGAAAATAATAGAGAAAAATCAATGAAACCAAATGCTGATTCTTTGAAATGATCAATAAAACTGATAAACTGCTAGTCAGGCTAACCACAACAAAAAGGATATAAATTACCAATATCTGAAATGAAAGAGGGATCATTACTATAGATCACAAGGAGATTTAAATGATAATAAAGAAATGCTGTAAATAACTCTATTCCTACAAATTTGATGCCTTAGATATAGCGAACTAAATCATTGAAGGACACAAACTGCTAAAACATGGAGAAATTGATACTATCAATTCTATTCAAATTGATACTATCTGAATATGCCTATAACTATTTAAGACAATAATTAATAACCTACCCCAAAAAGATGGCATCAGGCCCAGATGGTTTCACTGGTGAATACTACCTATATTTAAGAAAGGCATGATGCCAATCTCTACAATCTCCTTAAAAAATAGAAGCAGAGGTAATACTTCCTAACTCATTGTATAAGCATTACCCTAATACCAAAACCGGATAAAAGAAAGGGCTGTGCTTCTCTGAGTGCTCATGCTCAGTTCTAGCAAGCGTCATCTTCCTACTTAGAGAGGGGCTGCATGCTATGCAGTGATGTCAAGTCAGAGAGAGCCCATTGCAATGAGAAGTGACCATAAACATTATCTTCTAGGGTCTCCCAGTCTTGGAAAATCCTATGAATCACCTGGGGGCACTTGTTTTAAAAAAAAACAAAAAACACATCTTCCTAGGCCTCTCTCTAGAGATTCTGATTGGGTTGGTCTCAGGTACTCCAGGGGATCTAATTTTTAATAGTTGGCCTAAGTGATTCTGAAGATTAGCTAAGTTTGGGAAACACACACCTAGCTATCTCATATGATAAACAGAAGCCTGAGTCCAGAGAGGTTGCGGAATTTGCCCAAGGTCACCCAGCAAGTTGGTGAACTTGGTAAGAGAGCTGAGGTTTAAACCCAGAACTTGACAACCAAAATGATATATATTTTATTTTTGGAAAAATTTTTATTTTTTGTATTCTTAATGGAAAATAGTTTGTAGAAGAAAATTTAGAAAGTATAGACAAGCAAAAATAATAAATCAGGAATCAACCATAACCCTATCCCTTTAAGATAAACTCTGTGAAATTTTGATGTATCTGATACTTTTTATTTGCTATTTCTTTACTTATAGATTAAATATGCCTGTTTGTGCTATTAATTATAATATTCTTTGTCATTATCTTCAGTTTGTTTCATTTGTGAGTTTTTTATTTCCCCAGAGTAACATGAAAGACAAGATTAGGGTTCTAGTTTTCCTTTGTTTCCTTCTGTGGTTCCTTATCCAATGCTCACTAGTTGTGAAATTTTAGTGTGTGTGTTAATCCATTGCTAAAGAATGGGGAAAAAATCCCCCTAGATCCTATGAGTTGGAAACTGGTATTTCTCAATGTAAGAGCTTCTGACTCTGGTTGGAAATGTCACATTTGCCAGATATAGATCATGTTCTCTTTCCTGTTCCTAGATAATACATGGAGGAGGTAAGCCTTTCTTTCAGGGCATCAAAATAGCCTAAAGGATAAAAGGCTTTGCACTTCATGTTGTAGTTCAGATGGTCTGATCTAAATATTTGGAAGTGCTGAGAAATTCATCAGCAACTCTAGAGATAACGCCAGGCCTAAGCTCAGAGTGCCACCTAAGTCACTGCCCTTGTATCTACTGCCAGGTTTTAATATAATTTTAGATCCCATTTGTAACCTAGCATAATTACCCTGAGATTATTCCTCATAGATATTAGCCAGAATACAGAGGAAAAGGAAATCAGAATCATGAAATGCAGGTCATTGGTCACAAAATTAAGATCAAATGTCACTTCCCCAAGGAAACCCTCTTTAAACTGCAAAATAGATACATTCCCTTAATATATACCTTTTTTGTTTTGTTCCTTTTACTTTTTAATAGCACAGTTTCTAATGAAATATTTGTGTGATTATTTGGCTGCCTCTTTTGTAAAGTCAGAGTCCAAGTCTCTTTCACTCACCATTGAATCTGAAACATTCAACACAGTTCAGTGTGCATAGTTATATCCTATGTACATGTATTAAATGAATGAATAAATATGAATTCTTAAGATTTCTTCACACCTCACCTCTCATTCCAACATTTTTATAAGGTAAGCTGTGACCATCACCTGAGTTATGGCTTGTTTTGAGAATTGAAAAGAAACAAAGATATCTTCTGTTTTGTGATTATTACTGTTTCCCACAATGTACATTCTAACCTACTCTATTTATTATCTTTGGCTTACTGCCCTCTTATGGAAGTGATCTCTGGTTCTTTTGAAGATCTGTTTTCAAATAAGTAATACTTTCCGATATAAATTTTGCCTGACAATTTTAAACACTTAGAATTTAAAGCTAGAGGGAAGATCAGTTATTCACTCTTCTTATTTAAACATTGAACCTCAAAATTCTTTCATTGATGATTTGCTATTTATGGGCTTGACAGTAAGAATTCTGATTCAATTAAAATTCTTCAATACTTTATTTTCCACTATGTGTGTATCCAATAGATTTTTACATTAAAATTTTCAATACTTCTCCATTAAAGGGCTGAAAAAAAATTGTAGGCTCTATGTGAAGTAGAGTTTTTTCTCAATTCTACCAGAAATTTTTAATGTAAGACATGGTCAGTAAGTTAAAATAAGAGTAACTTATCCCATCCAAGAATTACTTCACACTAATATATTTCCATTTTGTTAATAGATCTTGAATAGGGACTGAGAGTAGCATGGAGGTTTTGGTTGCCTTTTGGAGCAAAGGATTTCCAGGCCTACTGACCTGTAATTTGTTATATAACTATACTCATTTGGAAATTATTGCTCACTTCAGGATATATTTTGTTTGTAATCACTATATTTTTTACTTTACAAACTTTAGTTTTTGACTTATTAAAGGTATCTTAATGTTCCATGTAATAATTTTGATTCGATTAATACAATTTGGAGAATTTCCTAAATTTTCATTTATTAATAATTTTAAATTTGTATATAGTAACATTTACTTTCTTTGGTGTATAGTTCTATATATTAATGTATATCTAGATCTTATAACCACCATCACACACACAATTATCTCATATGGACCCTTTGAAGTCAGACTTTCCCAACATATGATTACCATGTGGCCTAACAATCCAACTTCTAGAATTTTGTCCTAGAGAAATTAAACCTTTTGTTCACATAAACACCAGTAGATGAATGTGTATAGCAGCACCATTCATAATCACCAGAAAATTTAAAAATAATATATTACTATAAACTAACTACTACCTTTGTAATATTTTATTTCTTTTTATAAATCCCAGGGTAAAACCATTATCTAGTAGATCAGTTTGAAGCTGCTTATCATTTCTCATATTCTAAGCATGTGCTAATGGTAGGATGGCTAAAAGTGCCATTGAATTGATCTAATTCAAGGCACTTGAGTGCAATTAGATAATATTCTTATATTCTTCTATTTTCTAGTCTAGGTGCTTGCATATGTATGTAGGGGCCTAATGGATCATTGGCAGGAATTATCAAAACAATGAGAAGCACTTGTATCAAGAGACTATTATGCAATTATAATTAAAAACCATTAGTCACTGGAATTTTTGTCCCTTTTTTTTCTCTTTGGTAAGTGTTCTTTATTTTCTTCCAGCTCAGTAGGCTAATTCTAAAGAATAATTTAATTTTCCAAATGTTCAAGCACACCAACTGTGTCCATGTGTTTCTAAGAATGATTTAATGCGGCTTGTAGATTAACTTGCCATAATTTCTGGGTGGTAACCACTTCCTACACAGTGGTGCTGAAAAGGCTGTACATGCTAGAAATTATGACTGGCATGCGAACTTGAGATGGCAAAGCCTGAAGAACTTCACTGCACTAATGCCAGCTCATGTACCTCTTCATCTTAGCAATGTAACTAAACTAGTTACTCTGTTCTTTCTAGGAACTAAAGAGAATTGAAAAGAAAACAAGGGACATGAAAGCTCCATTCTTTAGCTAGAAATATCCTTTGACTCAACACTCTGATGACTCGTCAAACCTCTATCATTTCCCAATTTTCTGTGCTAAGAGGATAAAGATAATAAATGCCCTTGAACTTATTGATTTCCACCTCCAAGTTGAAAGTCTGGATACAGAAAAGTATCAGAAATCCCTTCTTTGTGGGAATCCACTGCTTTCTGTTAGCAAGCTAGAATCCTGCCATAAAGCAAAGCACAGGCTTCAAAATGGGAAGCCAGTTTAGGCATTAGGATACTCAGACAGAGGTACTGTCAGCTGCTTCTCCTCCTCTACCCATCTTCTCCACACTCCTCTGCACACATGTGGTTGACAGTTGTTGAAAATATTGATAAATGTGTCAGGCCAAATGTTTGCAGGATGTTTGGATGATTGACTGATTGATTCATGAATGACCAGGCTAGAGGATGGATGAAGTGACCACACCAACAACAGAGATTACCTTGAGTGTAGTTGATGAGCAGATTGGTTTTTTGCCTTCATGCTTCTTTCTCACACTATTCCTATTATACATTCCAGTCATCTGGATTGTGGGGCCATTATGACTTAGGCTTGGGGCAAGAGGAAAGGAAGAATAAAAGTGAAGAGCTTTTTATAAAAAAAGGAGAAGAAAAAGAAAAATCAGAAGTGGAAGGCAGAAATAGGGAATTCTATATGTCAAAATGTCTTATCTTTTACTACCCCTAAAAACGTGACTGTGGCTAGTGACCCAGTCACTGTTCAGAAAAAACACCTGTAGTGTCTGTGCTAAAACATAATTGCAGTAGCTTTAAAAATTTTAAAGCAGTTCTCAACATGATAACCCTAGACTAGCAACATCAAAATTACCAGATAACTTGTTAGAAAAGGATAGTCCCAAGCAGCATCTTTAGGTAAATACACAACTAGAATCAGGGTAGAGCTCAGGAATCTATTTTAACAAGCCCTACAAGTGATTCTGATGCTTTCCAAACACTGAGAACCACAGAATACAACAGAAACTGAGAGAAGATGGTATTTCTTTTAATAGTTAATTTCAGATTGGCTGTTTTTGAAGGGAGATATCATAAAGGGGAAGAAAAGAAGCCGGGCGCGGTGGCTCACGCCTGTAATCCTAGCTCTCTGGGAGGCTGAGGTGGGCGGATCCTTTGAGCTCAGGAGTTCAAGACCAGCCTGAGCAACAGCGAGACCCCATCTCTACTATAAATACAAAGAAATTAATTGGCCAACTAATATATATAGAAAAAGTTAGCCGGGCATGGTGGCGCATGCCTGAAGTCCCAGCTACTCGGGAGGCTGAGGCAGTAGGATTGCTTGAGCCCAGGAGTTTGAGGTTGCTGTGAGCTAGGCTGACGCCATGGCACTCACTTTAGCCTGGGCAATAAAGTGAGACTCTGTCTCAAAAAAAAAAAAAAAAAAGAAAGTTGGCTACTTAGGAATGTCACTGGGCGTTGCCCAGGGAGGTGGCAGCTATAAGCATATGATCATCTTAGGAAAGCTGCCAACCCCAACTAGAATCACTCTGGTCATTGAGGAATGGCTCTGGAGTAAAGCAGCTTGGCCAGGCAGTAGGGAGGGAGGGAGGGGCTGGCAACCAGAGGGTGTGACAGCAAGGCAGGGCTGCTGCCTTGGACAGACTCTTTCAGGGAAGGAAGTCAGGCTCAATCATCTGAGACTACAGAATGAGTATCACATACTCCTCTCCCTGCCCTTGGATGGGTCTCAGTAAAGACAGCAAAGAAGGCTAGAACCTAGAAAGAAGACCCTGACTTTGATTAACCAATCAACAAAATCTATTTTATTTTAAACTCCTGGCTGGTAAATTGTGAGGAACCTGTAACCCTTTTGGTCATACACAAAGCCAACATTTTAAAAATTCTATTATCTCAGAAGTAGGAAGGACATAAAGTAAACATTCAACCAACTCCCTCATCACCTTCACATCATCCACATATATGAACTCACATGTCTGTGCACTTATACGTGTTTCTCAAAATTTCCCTTTCCCTGCACTATTTCCTCCACCACTACTCTATGGTGGGCAAAAAGAAGAAAGAGAGGGAAAATTTGACCTTCAGTGAGAGGACTCTAATTCCGTTTTATGAAATGCCAAGCCAACTCCCATGGGAAAGCAAACAAATAAAAGATGGGATTGTATTGACACAATACTGACAAAAGAGCATAATCACCAAGTTCCACCAGGCCCTGAAATTATTTCATAATTCTCTGATCATGAGAGGGATCCATGCAATGTGACTGTCCTTAAGAGGCTTGGGGTTACCAGCTGAGACCAACATACCCCTGGACATGTAGGGCAGTTGGCACACATGAGCTGCCTTGGATCCGAGTTCCCGCCCTGCCTGTGTCTTCTTAAATGTGCCCAGCAAGAGGCTTCTTCCTTATGAGGCCACTTTTCTTGCTAGGAATAACATCAGAAATGCTTAGCCCGAGGCTTCCTCACAGTTTGTGACCACAGTTAGGGTATTTAAACTCTCCAGTAAAATTTAAATGCACAGAGCTCAGCAAACCCTATGGTCATGAAGCTTCTAACCAACATATACAAGAAATAAAATACCATCACTTCTAATGCAATGAAATAGAAAAGTGGCCTATATAACTTCACCCATCTGCCTGACCTTCTACTGCTAAAGCACCAAGTATTTGTGTGTGCAGCAAACTTAAGTTTTAAAGAGAGTGGAAAGGGGTTTACATCACAGAAATGCAAATTTCTTCCTGTTCTTAAAAACTTTTCAGATATTCTTCCATGTTCCCAAGTCAGGCATTCTTTTCCCTGTTGCCACTCTTTTCCCTATATCCTTGTACTCCTAAATTCCTGCTATTACCTAATGCAGAGCAATGTACACAGTATTTAATTTCTTTTCTCCAAATACTCATGCCTTTCAAGATTTCACTTTCTATTCCCAAAGGACTTATAAAGGAATTGTCCTAATCAAATGTATTTTCCTCCCTAAGAATAACTCTAGTGCTAGCAGTTGATATATTGTTTTTAATGCCACAGAAATTCAGCCTTTATATCTATATATATAAGATTATATCATCAATAAAGAGAGATGCTTTTATTAATACTTCTTCCTTTACAATCTGCAAGTCTTTTGTTTCTTTTTTTTCCATAATTGCCCTGGGTAGAAGCTCCAGGGAAATGTTGAATAGAAGTAGTAAGAGTAGAGTTCTACTTAACTGATATGTTCACTGTGATTTGGAATGCATATACCTATGCCTTCCTCTTTATATTTGCATAGGTTATATTCTATTTTATACATATCATTTGTTTTTTATTATATATATATGATAGGTAGATATATGGATATTTTCTAATAGCACACAACTTATGATTACATAGAGGAATAAATACTAGAAAACTGAGAAACACTGTAAGGAAATTACATTATACTTTAATATTTTCCATCATTTTGCAACTGAGCAAAATAATCCTTGAGTTTCTCCCTACTTCACAACTTTTCATAGAAATCCCACCCACCTTTGCAGACCTCTCCTGAGAGTGGGGAGGAGGATTCCGCTGAAAGATATTATAAGGTGGGAGCTCTGTTAGGACATGTAACAAATGCCCTTGATTTAAACAAAAAGTGGTCATTCATTAAATATCTGTTGATCATCTGTACCATCCAAACTCTGTGAAAGATACTGCACGAATGACGAATGTATTCACGAGCAGAGGAAGAGCTCACCTGCCAACCCTTCTTGAACATTACACTGTTTGTGAGTGAAACCTTGATAAAATGAAAAGAAAACCAAACCAGGAGCTAGAAAAATATAGTCCATAATCTTAATTTCTTTTGTGACTTTGACCAAGTCATTTATGTATTCTCATTAATAGTTTAAAAATTGGTGTGGCGGCCCATCCAACTGTCAGAATGTTATGAAAATAAAATGTGATAATACTTAAAAAAAATAGGTTGCTCTACAACTCTCAGGTATGAGAGTTAATTGTTGGAATTACCTGTAATAATGATAGATAGAATCCCTTCCTATTTTCTTATGTATTTTGTTCTGTGTGTAAGGGTGTCTGGTGAGTGAGAGAGGGTCCATGAGGGGCATTTCATTTCAATTCTCAGTAGAACTGTTTTAGCACTCCAGAAATAAAAATAAGTGGGGTTATCTTTATGGAGAGAAAATAATTAAAAGGACGTTTTCACAGTCAGGTTTACTGCCCCTTTTTAGAGTAATCTGAAGGCTCTACTTGGTACTGGACTCTCAGTTTTCGTTATACATGGCTCCTTTTGCCTTTCCTGCCTTTCTCTTCTACCATGTAATTCTTTTTAACTCTTCTACAAAGGATTCTCTTAGGTTTCTGTTATTATTGTGCCATCACCATTTCCTCGGTTTTGGGTCTCTTTATAACACAGCCTGTGAGGTCCTGGACAAGAGACTGTAGATCTTACTTTATTTTTTATGTTAAGGAGTCAGGCTAGATGACCTGCCTTTGAGTGCCTTTATATCTATATATAAGTCTGTTATTCTATGCTTCATAAATAATTTTGTTTTAAAAAGGAGTTTTTGGCTTTCTAAAAGAATTTAAATGCAAAACTAACAGGCCAGTGAAATATAAGATTGACATGTCACATGTCACAAGAGGGCAGGTCTTTTGTCTGCTCACTTCAGCATCCCCAGTGCTGAGTCCAGTGCTTAACACATATCAGGTGTTTAATAAATAACTTGCATGAATGAATGTGTTAATGAATGGAGTGAATGGAACTAATTCAGTATGTGTGAATTAGCTGCTCCCTCAACTTGTTCAATCATAAATATTTGTTAGGCATTGCTTTTCAGTTTTAGTGCAAGGCATTTCTGAGAAATGGAGCTGTGGAGGTTGATGTGTGACAAATCATTTTAGCATTCTTTGGGCTGCTAGGTAGCTCCTGAGCTGGCTGATTTCCTTGAAATTTTCATTTCAGAAAGGATGCCTTAAGAAAGAACACATAGTGGTAATAGAGTTTTCATCTTTCCTTGAGAGATCAGTGTAGTCCTGTTGGGGCAAAAGATACTTTGGTTGAAAGGGTTTGTTTGGAATAAATATTCATCATCCAAGTTCATAATTAAAATTGCATTCCATGGACAACTTATATTTTTTAATTAAAAAAAACTATCTTCTGTGTCCCTAGAGATGAGCTGTGTTCTATTTTTTATAGTTCTGTTCTAATGCAAGACATTTAATACAGTTCTATAAATTTTCCATCTTGCTCTGACTGGCTGAATACAAGCTGTATAAATTATTCCAATCCCAAATCATTTGTAAAAGCTATCTCTGCTATTCCTCCCTCACATAGCCCTTCTCTATTTTGATCTCTGGTAAGGATTTTTTAAATCTAAGGTAAAGATGTCTTCTTTTAATCCTCAGAAGGCCCATGTTTTCTGTGGCTTTTTCTCCCATTTAAAATTGAATTGGTTATTGTGTTTCAACTTTGCATTCAGAGTTTCTTGTTTTGATTGATAAATGTTTGCAAGAAGTATAATCTCCCCTTATGCTTTTCTCTTCCTTTTTTTCTCCCAAAAGGAGCTTTGCAGGGGTAGAAAAGCTCTCTTGATAACATTGGAAATAAATCTTAATGTCTTTGCTCTGTGATAGGCCTAGACCTTATCATTCTTCCTTTTACCCAGTGATAATTGCTTATCAGTACATACAAGCCTATTCATATGATTCTGATGCCACTGGGGTTTACATCTCTAGGAAGATAGGCAGGAAGTGGAGTCTACTGAATCCATTAATGGCTTTAATAGAAACCAGACAAAGAAGGAATACTGGGCCAGGTTGACTATCTCAAAATGATAAGATCATCTCTGCATTTTTGGACGCTTTCTCATGAAGCTTTTTTTCCTCTGCTCTGACTTGGCTGCCTCAGGGAGGATTTGCAAAATGCACTTTTGTCAAAGCTGCAATCAAAATAAAAGATTATATATTAAAAATATATCCAAATGTCCTGCCATTTATATGTCCCTCATCAGCTAAAATGAATCTCAGACAGAAATCACCCAAACCTCACACACTCAAAATAAACATGACCACAGCCCAACAGGACATTGTGAGAAGCCACATTCTTTAAACAAAACTTTTTTAAAAAATTGAATTTTTACATACTAAATAAGTGTATCAATTTGGGACATTGAATATCAAATATCTTGGGATGTATGGAGCATTAGATATAAACTATAGAAAAGAAAGGGAGATGGAAACAGACTGACAAGAGAAGGGGGACAGAAAGGAGGGAAAAAAATGAAGACTCGAGAAAAGTTTTTTAATCCTATTTCATTTGTTCTGGAATCATCTCAATGGAATTGGGAAGCACAAATACAATTATTTCCTCGCCAGACCAAGATAAGAAACATGGTAAGCAAATTGCCTAAGGTTAAAATAGCTACCCATGTTCTAAACTCTGAAATGTCTGTGGTGGGCACAGAACCCTATAGGGGAAAACATCTGACATGATTATTTGAGGACCATGGGATTGGTATGACCTCAGCTGATCATATCCTGATCAGTGAAAAGTTTACATATTTGAAAGTCATGTACTGTTGGGAAAACTGGTTCATTTTTTGTCATTTTTCCAGGGGAAGGAAACAACAGTAACTACCACTTTCAGAAGCACTGCCTAATTATGTGCATCATGGAAATTTCCTCTTCTTGCATAACAAAGGCAGCTTAAGTGCATGTGTCTAAAAAATAGAAAAAGCCTCCCATGTCCATTACTGCCTGTTATTACTGGGCTTCTTGGTGGTTTTAAAAATCATGTCAGATAGAGACACAAACCTATTTCTGGAAGGAATTCCTTTTACATACATACTTGCTATCAAAACACAGAGACCCCTGCTGTATTCCCCAATATTTTTATCTCTACCCATACCCCCATTTCTAACCATCACCCTATTTGGTGCCTATTTTTCATTCTGCTAGACCAGCTCCCTCACCTGTCATGGAAACCCAGCTCAAATTCTGCTTTCTGTTGAACACCACTAATTTGTTCAGGTGCTTTTGTTGAGTATCCACTATCGGTCAGAGACTATGCCAAATTCTTGGGGTAAAAGAGTACACGAACAGACATAGCCCTGCTCTAATGGTCTTTACAGACTCTGAGGGAGAAGCATATTAATCAGATAGCCACACAAATACATAATTACCTTCCAGGATTGGTGTTATGAGGGAGTGAGTCCTCTAAGAGAATATAGCAGGAACACCTGCTGTAATCTGGAATTTCTTTTTCAGATTTGGTTATTATAGAATGCGTTCTCTTCCTACTGTAAATGTATGTGTACAAACACAAAATGAATTCAAACAAAGACACAAAATGTAAAAGGCCACGTGTTCTTAGCCCTCTTGGAGTTAGAAATTACTTAATTGATTTAATCCATGACTGAAATGGCAAAATTACTCAAGATAATAGCTTTTTAGATTCTTGGTGTGTATATTCCATAAACACAGGTGAATGGTAAATACCCTAAATTACTCCTCTAGTAAATGTCAGAACCCAGTTATCTGGCTTAGTTTTATCAAGAAGACATTTCTCCTGGTAACTGATGATTTTGAAGCTAAAATCAATTCAGTTCAAAGAACTTTTCTTCAGCATATATTATTTGTACAACAATGGAGATTGTTTCAAGCTGTGAAAAAAATGAAAATGAATCAGACAAAAATCCATACCTTTAAGTTACTAATAGTCTATTGTCTATTAAAAATGTTTAATTTAAATAGTATACTTTAATTTATTCTGCCTGGTATTTTAAATTAAAGTATATAAGGAAAACACAAAGGGTTCAAAAATCCATCTTGGAAACAGATTAATTCCTATTAGAGAAGATTAGGTAAATATTTCATTTTTAAAAGACCAAGCACTGTATCAAATACCTAGATTAATAAGGAGCTAATGATTTAGATGTTCCAACACAGGTATCATACAAGCTGTAATTCTCATACTGAAGGCTAATGTGGTTATTTCATTGTTCTTAAAAAGAAAACATGTCACCTTTGGGTTAAATTATCTATTCACTAAGTTCAAATTCACTATTACTTTCAAATGGCTAATTTTAAAAAATACTCTCAAACCCTCAATGTTTGTATTTCCTTAGTGTTGGTACATACTAATGTTTAAAAGAGAGAGAAACTTGGTCCCAACCAAGATGACTAGTTTTTATGTACAGCAAGTCCTTGCTTAATGTCATCGATAGGTTTTGGAAATTGCAATTTTAAGCAAAATGACATTTGACAAAACCAATTTTACCATAGGCTAATGGATATAAACAAGAGTTAAGTTCCTCCAGCATATTTCTGGTCACAAAAACATTATAAAACTTATAAATAAAGACCCAAAGCCTCTAATATTAAGCATTATAATAAACATGAGCTATATATACATTTCAGAAAGATTAATAAAAAGAGAATTGTTTACTCATTTTTTTGGTAAGTCAGTGAGTGATGGTGGCTGTCATGATGTGGTGGCTTTAATCAAGGAATAAATGTTTGCAAAGCAAAAATTATAATGAGCACCTCCTATCACCAGACGATTAAAACACAATTGTGAATAGGGCAGGCTTGTTGAATTCTTTCTTGCTGCATCATTTATTGTCATGCATTTGTATAACCATCATATACTTCATGAGTTTTTATTTTATAATAATTCACATTTATTCATTCATTCCTTTCCCAACCTTTTTTATTCCAGTTCAGGATTGAGGGTGACCAGAGTCCATGCCAACAGCTCAGGGCATAAGGCAGGAACCTGCCCTGGACAGGATGCCATTCCATAGCAGGGCACATTCTCACACACACACACACACACACACACACACACTCCTACACTGGGACCATCTAGACATGACCATTAACCAAACATCGACATCTTTGACATGTGGGAGGAAACCAGAATACCCAGAGAAAATCCATGCAGATATGGGAGGAACGTGCAAACTTCACACAGTCAGTGGCCTCTGCTGGAAGTCGGTTTTTTCTCTCATTGTTATAACGAAATAATGTTGTTTAATGTTTCTCTCATTGTTATAACGAAATAATGTTGAACGAAATTATTTGAGGACCTGCTGTGGTTAAATCTCTCCATATACACTGGCTTATTTTTAAGGGCCCTTGACAAAGAAACTAAGTAGCAACATATATAAATGCTTACAAAATGCAATGGTGATCAAACTAGAATACAAAATTATATGACACATCATGACTTAAAACTATTTTTAAAATACATAAGAATATAAACACAGATTGAAGGAGAACATGGACAAATGCAAACAGCTATAATACAAGGATGAGGATGAGGGATAAAAAATGTACCCACTGGGTATAACATACACTACTCTGTGATGGGCACACTGAAAGCCCTGACTTCAGCATTGTACAATTTTCCATGTGGCAAAACCACTTGGACCCCCTTAATATTTTGAAATTAAAAAAAAGGATGAAGATAATTTCTTTCCTTTTGGAAAAAGTTTCTTTAATATTATTATAGAGGCTTTTAACAATAGAAAAATAAATGAATTGGCACAATTAGAAAATCTGCTTTTTCTTTCTCAGGTGTAGTGCTTTCTAATTTAGAACCACTTGCTAACATGAATTTTATAAAATTGGGTTTGTCATTTGTCCTATATGTGAGTAAAAATGTGAATCCAAATTGCTGTTAAATTGCTGCTAGGAAAAAATGCTGAGATTCTGTCTACTTAGTGATTTTTACATATATATACACACACACACACATTTATACACACACACATATGAAACAAGTTGAAACATGAAAGAGAGAAAAGGAAAGTAAGAAAGAAAGACTTTATATCTATTAAACACTAACTATGAGTTCATAGGGTACGAAGAAAATATTAGCATAGAAATCTGGCTATATACCATGTGTTCCCAGGATTCATTTATCTATGTTCATGGGTTCATGTTGCTGGTGCTCATGTTGCAATATTCAGTTTTATTGTTTGGGCTATTTGTACCCTAACCGAGCTCTTTGTCTTGTGAAACAATAAGTGTGCCTCCCAAAGTGAAGTTTTGCTATAGGAAAGCTTTTATAAATTTGATTGTCAAATTTTGGTCTAAACTATAATTTTTAACCCCCTTTGATTATGGCGCAGCAAGTTTTCCTCATATATCTGTATAACTCCCAATTTAGCAATTATTAAAATTTCGATACCTTCTTGTCATTGCTTGGAGTTGGTCTTCTTAGAGCATCACAGAAGTTATAGACATCTTTTTGCACATGACTTTCTTTTTATCCTAACTAGATTGTAAGCCTCTGTAGACAATATTCTCTTCTTACTTTTTTTGAACTTGGGAGGAACTAGTAGTAATTTGTCCACTTGTCTATTTCTTTTCCTTCCTGTCTCCTGCTTTCTCTTCTCTGCTGGATACTTTCTGTGCTTTAAATATTTTTTTTTTCTAAATGGTTCTATCATTTTCCCTTTACACATGCCTCTAATATAAGAAAAGCATATAGGAAAAGTAATATAGGAAAAGCATTGGACTTGAGCAAAGGAATCTTGATTTTTAGTTATGTGTCTGCCTCTAAGTAGCAATGAATGTGATACAAGGAGAATATTGTGTCACTTCTCTGGGCCTCAGTTTTATTTGAGAATTGAGAGGCATAAACCAATTGAGTTACAAAGTTCTTCCTGCTCTGCTATTCTACAATTTGTGATAGTCTCTAAAATATCTTCTGACTTAGAAATTCTACAAGTCTATGATTCTGTTAGATCAGTAGCAGTTGAGGACTGCTCTGTGGGTCCCTGGAGGTTGTGTTGGAGGTGCCTTCGGGGCAACTGTGATGTAGAGAAGAGGGGTAAGGGAACAAGCAGACTGCTTCAATCAGAACAGCTCACTTTGATCTATTTTAGATATTGGTCTTCCTGAATAACATTTTGTTTGAAGAAAAAATTCTATGGTTAAAAAATAAAAGGTTTTGAAAACCTCTGCACTAGATTATGAAAATTCCTTTAAAAATATGTGAAAATATGTTGATGGTGCTTCTGGATCCCAAACAGATAATATCTAGAAATAAGAAAGATTGAATTGCTATGTAATGACCAATTGATCTAAAACATTTTATAAAAGTAATTTGGAATTGTCTGAAAAGGAATAGCAGCCTTAGAACATTGTTCAACTAAGAATTAAGCTGACATGTCAGGATGAGGAGACTAGGCAGGTGGGAATGTGTTTTATATTAATTTCAGGTACTTTGCAGTACAGTGGTTCCCAACTGAGAGTCTGGGTAAAATTTCTACCAGGCTGCAGTAAAGAATAATTATGAGAATAGATGGTGGTTGTTTTCTTTTATGTGTGCTTTCTTGGCATATAAAACTCTTGTCAACTTTATGGCAGTGCCCCTACTACGTTTAAAAATTCTACAAATCTATGAAATCCAAAAATGTCAGAACTATTGCTCTATAGCTTAGTACAGAGTTAGGCATTCAGATAGTGCTCGATAAATGCTTGTCTGATTGAATAGGGAGTCAGAAATGTAGAAGTTGTATTTAAGTAAATAAAATGTGATTTCATATGCATAGAACCATATAAAAGCTCTGTATCCAAAGGAAGAATTTTCTACAATACCTTTATTAAAGAATTTTTTAAAACACCATAGACTCTGATTTTTAAAATTTATAATGAAGGAGACAGAAGGAAAATAACCCTCAATCTTCCTTCTCTTTTTCTCCCTCCTTTTCTCCTCTGTTAGGCCCGTTACTACCACCATGTAGCTCTGTGATGTACTGAGTCTGTTTCTGAAGGCTGCCCAGTAAAGCTAACATCCTTTATAATGTTGTTTCAGTGGGAAAATGTACCGCAAGTTACAAAAAGTATGTACAAGTTGATTTTGGAATCGTGCCATCCTGTAATTTGAGCACTGCTGCTACCTCTCAGTTTTTAATACGACACCCTCCATAGCACCTTTTCAGTGAATGTGTGCCATTCAGGTTCTGCTTCACTCACATCTAGTCCTTTCACTGAGTTTAAGAATCTAAAATCAATATCGTATCATTGTTGCATATCTGAGAAAGAGGTTTTAGAAAACAATTCAATCCCCTCAAGAGCTTATTTCAAGTACTGTAACAACAATTATTTGACATCATGTATAAAGAATCTAATATTGAGTGAGAGAATTTTCTTATTTAAAATTCATTTTGCCCCCTATTTATGTACATTTCCACTATATTTATCTGAAATAACATATATTTGAAAGTTTCCAATTCCTAGAAGTCAGCATCTACCTCTCTCTCCATCTATAGTGTTCCTTTGGACGGTTAGTCTTCTATTGAACTTAGAGAAGTCAGAGTACATGATAATGGATATCCCTAACATTTCAAAGGAAGACTTCTGGCAGGGCACCCCAGAAACCTGGTGGACTTCTCTGCCAGGGAGTCATAAGAGGAAACAAGTGACCTACCATAAATATATTGCCTCCAGGACACAAAGCCCAATGAGTTCACCTTGTATAAGGAATATGACACTCTACATAGACATTCATGCAAATGCATAAACATGCCACATATACGCACGAGCTCTTAACATTTTAAACACTATGATTAAGTTATAGGGGTTTATGGAGTCAATCTGCTGTTTGTCAGCCAGCTGGTGGGGTTACACCTGCACACAAAGTGTTGTCCACCTGAGTCTCATCTAGGCGTTCCTCCATTATAGTTTGTGGTTTATGTTTTCTGACTATGGCTTTCCCAAACCATTTTGGCATCTCTGTCTTGGCTTTTAAGGGGGTTTTGTCTTGTTTTTTAAATTTTCAGTCAAGAGCACTAACCTGGAGTCTAAGGTCCAAGGTCCCTTTCTTCTTCTATGTACGATTCAATTTGAACGCTGGATCTTTTGCCTCTTGATTCTGCACTCCTAGATGCACCTAAATTCTCTACTCTGCTAAGACTTTAACCAGGCACAAAAAGTCAGAGGTAACTCCAGAGATGACTCTCTAACCTGCACACTCTAGTAGAAGCCAAGGTGTTTAAGGCATATGAGGAATAAAGTTCTACCTCCTGTGATCTTCTGAGCTTAGTGTATTTTTAAAATTTATATAGTGTGACACAACAAACCACCCCAAAATATGGAGGCGTAAAATAATAGTTTGTTCTTCTCTCTCCTGCTTTGGCAGTTATGGGCTTCAGCTGGACCGTTCTGACTCGAGTATTCACACACCTGCAGTCAGATGGTGGCTGAGGCTGGAGTCACCTGAAGGCTTCTTCATTGGTGCCTGGGCTGGGATGGCTGGGACAGCTGAGGGCTGGTCTGGCATCTCTCTATGAAGCTTCTTCACATGGCTGGTTTGGAACTCCCCACGGCACAGTGGTCTCAGAGCAGTTGAACTTTTTAAGTGGCAGCGGTCCTCACCCAAAGTGAGCATTCCAAAAGACCCAGGTGGACACTGGAAGGTTGCATATGACCTAGCCTCAGAGTCACGCAGCACCACTTTCTCTGCAATCTGTTGGCCAGTGCAGCCATAGCCAGCCCAGATTCAAGTGGGAAGAGGAATAGACTTTATATTTCAAGGGTAGAATGGCCTGTGCATTATAAGGATGGCTGTCATCTTAGAGACAAGCTGCCACAGTGGGTATCAAGAAAGTTTATTACATGAAACTGACACATTATAATTTTCAAAATAGCAACTAAATCATAGATGGATGTTTGCCTAAGAACAAAAGCTTGCGTGAACCCTCTTCCTGAAGCCCATTTAGAATACACACCTGAGAAAGCTACATTTTGAAAAGGGTATCAGCTGCTCCACTGAACACAATGTGGGTATGAGTGACTCGCTTAGTAACAAGAAAATAAGTTCATTAAGTTACTATCCAACTTGCTTTAGGGCCATTCGATCTTAAAGAGAGAACAAACCATGGGCTTACGAGTAGTTCACAGAAAAGATACATTTTTGTGAAGACATTTCCATTGTGTGTGGTTAAACCCCAAATGGCTTAATTTCAGCCTGATACAGAGTACAAACTCATAAAAGCAAATTACGTGGTACATAGTAAGTGCACAGTACAAATTAGCTCTAAGTATTCATTTAAATAATAAAAAATTATAGTTTGAGCAGAAACAGTACTTAGTGACCCATTAGTAATTGGCAGTAGTGTGAGGCTCAGTGAGGGGCAGAGATTGGCCCAAGGTCACACAACTTTTAGAAACACAGCTAAGATTGGAGCTCATCTGGACTCAGATTCTCTCGCTTATGACAGAAAAAAAAAATCACATCTCAAAGTGCTTAATGCCAGGGGATTTTACCTCAAAATGAATACCATTATATTTCAGCTGGAATTTTGCTAAATTCTACAGAGAACAGCTTGACCCTCAATTAACGAATACATGCACATCTTAAGTCTTTCACAGCTGCCATGTGGGTGCAAATGTAAGTAATTAGCCCTGACCTTGAGTACCCTATGCGTTTTACCCGGTTATGGATGTTACAGAAAGTTGTCCTGGGCTTTGATTAAATTCAGTATAAAGCCAGCAAGAACCATTATGTGTCAGAAGTAACTGATGGTTTTGCAAGGAATCTTGCTGAATGTGTGTATGTGAATATTAAATTCCTCTTTGGGATATTAAAAATTCAATTTGACATAGCCTTATACAGGAGGTTTTATAAAACCTACGTCAACTAAAACTGAAAATAATAGGTATGTATGTGTGCATGTGTATGTGAAAATGAAAATCAATTTTTAAAAGGTATTTACTGAGCTGTTTTTATTTTTTTAATTTTTTATTGATACATAATAATTGTACATATGCATGGAGTACATGTTACATTTTGATACAAGCACACACTGTATAATGATCAAATCAGGGTAATTGGGACATCCTTCAACTCAAACATATATCACTGCTTTATGTTGGGAACATTTGAAAACTTCTAGCTATTTTGAAATATAATAAATTATTGTTAACTATAGTTGCCCTATTGCACTGTGAACACTAGAACTTATTCCTTCCATTTAACAGTATTACCCATTAACTAGCACCTCTTCATCATCCCTTCCCACCACCGTTACTAACCTCTAGTAACCACCATTCTATTCACTACCTCCATGAGATCAATTTGTTTTAGGTCCCATATAGGAGTGTGAAAACACAATATTTGTCATTCTGTGCCTGGTTTATTTCACTTAAAATGATGTCCTCCAGTTCCATCCATGTTTCCACAAATGACAAAAGTTCCTTCTTTTCATGGCTAAATAATATTCCATTGTGCAAATATACCACATTTTCTTTATCCATTCATCCCTTGATAAACATTTAGGCTGATTCCATATTTTAGCTATTGTGAGTAATACTGCAGTAAACACAGGAGTGCAAATATCTTTTGAATATATTTCCAGCAGTAGAATTGCTGGGTCATATGGGAGTTCTGTTTTTAGTTTTTTGAGGAACCTCTATACTGTTTTCCATAGTGGCTATACTAATTTACATTTCCAACAGCAACCCCCACCCCCCTTTCTCCACATCCTTGTTAGCGATATCTTCTATTTTGTGTCATTTTGATAATAGCCATTTTAACTGGGGTGAAATGATATCTCATTATGGTGTTGATTTTCATTTCCCTTTCCATGATGATAGTGACATTGAGTATTTTTTCATGTACCTGTTGGTCATTTATGTGTCTTCTTTTGAGAAATGTCTATTCAGATCTTTTGCCCATTTTTAACCAGGTTATTTGATTTTTTGCTATTGAGTTATTTGACTTCTTTACATATTCTGGTTATAAAACCCTCCCCAAATGAGTAGTTTGAAAATATTTTCTTTCATTCTATAGGTTGTCTCTTCACTTCATTGTTTCCTTTGCTGTACAGAAGCTTTTTAGCTTGATGTGATCCCATTTGTATTTTTTTGCTTTAGTTGCCTGTGTTTTGAGTTCTTGACTAAAAAATCTTTGCTCAAACCAATGTCCTGAAGCAGTTCCTAAATGTTTTATTCTAGAAGTTTCATGGTTTCAGGTCTTACATTTTTAGGTCTTTAATCCATTTTGATTTGATTTTTGCATGATTGGAGATAGAGGTTTAGTTTCATTCCTCTGCATATGGATATACAGTTTTCCCATCACCATTTATTGAAGAGACTGTCATTTCCCCAATGTTTGTTCTTGGCACTTTTGTCAAAATGACTTGGCTGTAAATGCATGGATTTATTTCTGGGTTTTTTGTTTTGTTCCATTGGTCTTTGTGTTTGTTTTTATGCCATCCTGTTTTGGTTAATACAGCCTTGAAGTATATTTTAAAGTCAGGTAGTATGATGCCTCCAGCTTTGTTGTTTCTGCTCAAGGTAGCGTTGACATTTGTTGTTCCATACAAATTTTAGGATTGTGTTTCCTATTTCCATGAAGAATGTCTTTGGTATTTTCATAGGGATTGCAGTAGATTTGTAGATCAGTTTTGATATGGACATTTTAACAATTAATTCTTTCAATCTGTGAACATGGGATATTTTTCCCTTTTTTTGTGCCCTCTTCAATTTCTTTCACCTGTGCTTTATAGCTTTTATTATAAAGATCATTCACTTTGGGTAAATTTATTCTTAGGAATTTTATTTTTTTAATTATTATAAATGGGATTGCTTTCTTGAATTCCTTTTCAGATTGTTTTCTGTTGGCATAAAAAAATGTTACTGATTTTTGTATGTTGATTTTGTTTCTTGCAACTTTACTGAATTCATTTATCAGTTCTGATACTTTTTTGGCAGAATTTTTGGATTTTTCTCAATGTAAGATTGTATCATCTGCAAACAAGGACAATTTGACTTCTTCCTTTCCAATATGGATGCCGTTTATTTATTTCCCTTGTCTAATTGCTCTGGCTAGGACTTTTAGTACTATGTTGAATAAAAGTGGTGAAAGTGGACACCCTTGTCTTATTTCAGATCTTAAAGGAAAGGCTTTGAATTTTTCCCCATTCATTATGATGCTATTTGTGGGTTTGTCATATGTAGCCTTTATTATTTTGAGATATGTTCCTTCTATACCGAGTTTGTTGAGAGTTTTTATCATGGAGGGATGTTGAATTTAATTAAATCATTTTTTGGCATCTATTGAAATGATCATGTGGTTTCTGTCCTTGATTCTATTAATGTAATGTATCATATTTATTGATTTGCTTATGATGTACCATCTTTGCATTCCTGGGATAAATCCCACATGGTCATGGTGAATTATTTTTTAATGGGTTGTTGAATTCAGTTTTCTAGTATTGTATTGAAAATTTTAACATTTGTGTTTATCTGGGATATTGGCCTGTTGGCCTTTAGTTTTCTTCTTTTTTATTTTTATTTTTTGTTATATCTTTATCTGGTTTTGGTATGACAGTCATGCTGGCCTTGTAGACTAGAATTGGCATTAAGTCTTCTGTAAACATTTGGTAGAATTCAGTGAAGCAATCATGGTCTAAGCTTTTCTTTGATGGAAGACTTCACAAAAATTTTTATTGAGGTAAAGTATGCATATATATATACATATGTGTGTGTGTACATACTGTTATTCATTGGTCTATTTAGGTTTTCTATTTCTTTGTGGTTTAATCTTGATAGGTTGTATGTGTCTAGGAATTTATTCATTACTGCTAGGTTTTCCAATTTATTGGTATATAGTTCATAATAATCTCTAATGGTCCTTTGTATTTCTGTGGTATCAGTTATAATATCTTCCTTTTGTCTCTGATTTTATTTATTTGGGTCTCTTTTTCTTAGTCTGTCTAAATATTTATCAATTTTTTTTTATCTTTTCAAAGAACCAACTTTCTTGTTTTATTGTTTTTTACTGTTTTATAGTCTCAATTTCATTTACTTCTGCTCTGATCTTTTTTTTATTTTTTTATTTTTTATTTGTTTTATTTTAGCGTATTATGGGGGTACAAGTGTTAAGGTTACTTATATTGCCCATGCCCCCCTCCCCCCTCGAGTAAGAGCTTCAAGCATGTCCATCCCCCAAACGTTGCACATCTTACTCGTTGTAGTTGTATACACCCATCCCCTCCTCCCCCCTCCCACCCTCCTGACACCCGATAAATGTTACTCCTATATGTCCACTCAGGTGTTGATCCGTTAATACCAATTTGCTGGTGAGTACATGTGGTGCTGGTTTTTCCTTTCTTGAGATACTTCACTTAGTAGAATGGGTTCCATCTGTATCCAGGAATATACAAGAGGTGCTATATCACCATTATTTCTTAAAGCTGAGTAGTATTCCATGGTATACATATACCACATTTTATTAATCCACTCATGAATTGATGGGCACTTGGGTTGTTTCCATAGCTTTGCAATTGTGAATTGTGCAGCTATAAACATTTGAGTGCGGGTGTCTTTTTCATAAAGTGACTTTTGATCTTTTGGGTAGATGTCCAGTAGTGGAATTGCTGGATCAAAGGGTAGATCTACTTGTATTGCTTTGAGGATCTTTATTGTTTTTTTCCTTCTACTAATTTTTAGTTTATTTTTTCTTGCTTTTCTAGTTCCTTGGGGTGCATCATTAGATGGTTTATTTGAAGTATTTCTACACTTTTGATGTAGGCATTTATTGCTATAAATTTCCCTACTAGTACTGCTATTGCTGTATCCAATAGGTTTTGGTATGTTGTATTTCCATTTTAATTTGTTTCCAGAAATTTTTAATTTTTCTTCCTAATGTTTTTATTGACCCATTAGTCATTTAGGAGCATATTATTTATTTTCCATGTATTTGTACAGTTTCAAAAGTTGCTATTGTTACTGCTTTATAGTTTTATTCCATTGTGGTCAGAAAAGATACTTGATATGATTTAGATTTTTTTTAATCTGTTGACATTTGTTTTGTGGACTAATGTATGGTCTATCTTGGAGAATGTCCCATGCGCTCATGAGAAGAATTTGTATTTGGCAACAAGCAGAGAAAATGTTCTCTAAATGTAAATTAGGGTTAAGCCCTACACTAGGTACTAGGGGTAAGTGGTAAAATATAACATTACCTCCTTTTAAAGAATTTGTAATTAAGTAAAGTAGTGAAGACTAGCACACGTAAATATTTAGACACAAATAAATGATCAGTTATTAACTTATGCTTAAAGAGGCAGACATTATGAAAAGGGGGGAAATATCCACTTAGGATTTGTTGTTGATAGGAAAGATTTCATGAAGGGTGTGACTTGATATGGACTTTTAATGATAAATAGGATTTAAACAGGTAGAAATCAAGTTAATATTGATATTATTCATGAGAAACCAATGATAATACTTAAATTATCCACAATCCAGTCTCAAAATATTACCTCTACCAAAAAAGAAATGCTATTCCTTAACCTAGGATACATGTAAAATGGCGAAGAGAAAGGGGGAAAAAATCACCAAATATAACATATAACACTGAAAAAACCCTAAATTCAACTCTAATCAAATGCTAACCATACCTAACTCCAGAAAATTGGACAAATGTGTCATCTGTAAATTTATTTTACCAGTCAATAAATCTTTTGCATTAACCATGATCAAGTGATTAATATTTTTTATCCAGAGAAGTATTGATTTCCTATCTAAAAATAACATATTCCAGTTAACATAAGGAAAAAAATAGTTCCCATAGTTCTTACAAGTGGCCTTTTCAGTGGTGTTGGGACTGGTCTGCACATGAATTTCATGTTTATGTATATATAAGAAGTCTGTCAGTTTTCTTTTGTGTCTCCTTTTATTTAGGCAAGATTCATTTTAGTAAGTGATACTTTATACAAGGCTCCATTTACTCAGTTAATGTTCCCTCACCAAATTTTCATTTATTATAAAAATAAAGAGAAGGAAAAATAGAAAACCAATGAGAAATCTGCCACTTTAACATATCAACTTCACTTTCCCTCATTGCCTTCTAACCCTTGTCCATATGCATATATGATGTGTCCATAATATTGATACAATTTTATTCTTTTCCACTTTATATATTAAATTCTTTTTGCATTAATCAGTCCCTCCTGTATTCTCCCATAGCACACTATTCTCACCTCTATTACAAAATTTACTGTGTTGTATAACTACTGAAATTTTTTTTTGCTTTGTTTCTTTACCTCTGAGAATATTTCCATTCAGAGACAGTTTTCTTTGCCTCTTCTCTGGCAACTTGCACAGGATATGGCACATAGACTCAATAAATAATTATTGAATACATTCATAAAATTTCACACATTACATTGACTCAGTATGTCATGATTTATGTAGCCATTGTTTCTATGGCTGAAAATTTAAATGATTTTCATGTTTTTCTACTTATCTATTGTCCTTCTTGGATTAGTATTCAAATATTAGAAAATATAAGAATTTAAGAGAGTATACAAAGTGAGAACATTATCACTAATTGGTTAGGGCAGAAGACTGAAGAGGTGTTTTTAGCCAAAATTCATCAAACTGATGGTGAGAGATTTGGGGACACAGCCTACTGTGTTATCATTAACAGCTTTGTCTGTAACTACAGAAGCAGAAAAGTCAGAGAAATCAATCTGAATACCCAGGGTGAGAATTTCCCATAGTCAGGGTTTGTGTTTAGCTGGTGATAGAAGTGAAAATGAATGTATGATTTTGGTGACAACTGGAATCTTGTGGAAATTGAGAGGCATGTGAAAGAAAATGAGGAAACAAAGATACCTTTCTCAGATGGAAGAAAACTCAGCTGTATGGTGGCAGGCATTGAAACAGAATAATTTAATATGGGTGGTCTATTCCCCATAAAGTAATAAAAATATCAGAACTTCCTTTGACATAAAGAAAATAATATGTATTTCTCACTTTTTGTCTTCTATGCTCTTCTATCCATAGGAGTCTGGCAAGATGAGGGGGATAGCTAGGACAATGTCTGCCAAATGTGAAGTTGTATGGCCCCGATGTTTGCATAATCAATATGTGTGTGTGAAGTTGTCCTTGATGTTATCTGCTCCTCTCTTTCTGTTTATAGTCCTTACATGGGCAACCAACTCCAATGTTCTAAAAATAAGATGCTTTGACACCTGGCATCTGCCAGGCCTTGGGAGAACTGCACTAATTATGGCTGCTGCTGAAGAACTCAAGTGGAGCTCTGAACTATCTTTGTTTTGATTTATCATCTGAACACAGATCTCGAAGGCTTATGGGATAACCTTGGGAGGTCACCTAATCCATTTGCTTGCTCTGAGATAAAAAGACCAAAGCCACACGTGAATCATCCCAGAGAGAAAAATTAAGGTCTTCAGTAGACACCCTCAATAACTCACCTTAATGTGGAGAAATCCTTTTATTTTGTTGTTGTTGGATGGGTTTAACCAGATTCCTTATGTAGTGGTGTGCATCCCTGAAGATAAGTACTTTGAGGAAGAAAGACCAAACTTAGAATAATCATTAAGGTTCATGTTATTTTTTCTTGATTTTTGATGCTGGCATTTTCACAGTACCATCACCTTCTTTGTTGACTCCTCTGTGCAGTGTGAGGTTTATCTGTGATGGCTCTGTCCTGCCAAGTTGTATTTGTTAAGAAGTGGGCTAAGAGAATCTGCTTGCCCCATGGCATGTGGCTCTTTATATACCATAAGTCCTAAACTTCCTGGTGTCTTCAGGAGAGCAAGTTCCGCTCTTTGATTTTAGGCACAGTGGGGAAAATGGATGCCAGAGAGCAAAATTGGTATGTGATGCCTGTTTCCATGACACCCTGAATGACTTTTTCCTACAGGGAGCAAAGCCCCTGATGCCTCTTTGGCAGAGGTGATGTAATATATCAGAATGGTTAAGCACATGGACTCTGTGTCAGACAGATCTGGGTTTTAATTCTGACTCTCCCACTTACTAGCCTTGTAATGGTCAACTACTGAATGCCATAATCTCTGCTATTATGAAATGAGGATATTATTTTTCCTCCCCACAGGATTATTATAAAGATTCATTGTGATAATATACATAAAGTGCTAAGCGTAGTGCCTGGAACATAGTAAATGGTAGTTATGAGTTTTTCTTTTTATAAATGCCTTCATTTTCAACTTTTTAAATTGGCAACTTCATATACATTGGCTGGAAGCTTCAGTTGGTAAAGTTCTCTACCAAAGTAAAGAAAAAAGGAGATTGAGGCTGTTGCTGTGATGATTTGCAGAGATACTGCAGCCCAATGACATTTATAAAATATATTCAATGTGCTGGGAAACATAGGCCATGGTGTCTGTCCTCTGTTTACATGAGGGAATTGTATGTCCACTACCATCAATCACCAACAAATATTTAATCATTCAGAAACTACTAGAGGCAAAGGGACATTAGATGTGAAACCTGCTTTCAAGAAATGCTCATTCTGTTAGGTTGAACCATGTTGAACTGCTAATTTTGTAGATCAAAAATGATAGAATGTTGTCAATTTCATAAAATTCAACCTAATACTTAGACAATGTGTATGCACAAAGGTCAGTAAGAACAAAGGAAACATGTGCTATCTGCTGAATAAGAAGTAGTAACAATTCATTCAAAGAAATGATACTTAGTACATATGAGAGCAATAGGGCAGGATTTATGCAGAAATTGGGCTTGTTTCAGGCCACTAAAGCTGGGATCCCCTTTTTATTCTTCCTCTCTTCTCTTTCCTTCTATCAAGCTTTCCTACTGTTGGTAACAACATAGAAACAACAGGTTTAAGGGGAAAAGCATCAGACTTAAAGTCATAAAACCTGAGTTCAAATCCCAGCTCTACCACTTTCTTGCATACTTGTTCAAATGATTTAATCCTTCTAGGTCACTATTTCTTCATCTGGTCTAAATGATAAAAATACCAGCCTCATTGGGGTGAGAACTAAATGGACAGTGTATATGAAAGTGTGTAGCACAGTGTTTGACCCACAGTTATATATTTTTTTCTTTTTTTTTGGTTGTAGGTCTTATGTTCTAGCTGTGCATAACAGTAATGCAATTGCTGCATAAATGATGATAATCATGGCCTTCTCAAATGACCTATGTCTGTCCAAAGCATTTCATCCCTAGTGCCTTTCATTCACAATATAGTTCCTTCTATAGATCCTGTATTCCTGTATATACACACATACACACACACACAGTACATTCTGTCATTCATTCAACAAGTACCTCTCAGACACAAACTGTATGCTCGGAAGATGAGGCAATGAGTAAGATAAAGTCTCCAGCTAAATGGAGCTTACATTTTAATGAGAAACAGGGCATTCAAAAATGGACAAATAAACATATAATGAAATTACAGGTAGCAAGAGAGGCTTTGAACAGTAAGTCAGAGGGATAGCAGAAGATGATAAGCAGACCCTTGCTGGGAGTGCTGAACTTAGTGAAAGAGCAAGCCATGCAGTTCTGGGTAAGAGCTTTCCTGGCGCAGGAAGAGGGCTTGCAAATGTCTCAAGGTGGGAAAGATTTTGGCAGATTTCAACAATATCAATAAAGCTGGCAAGTTTCTGAAATATCAATAAATCTGGGTGGCTAGACTGAGGTGGATGCTGTATGGGAAATAGAAGGCCCAGGTTGGTGAGCAGCTGTAGAGGAAGATGACTAAGAAGCCACCACAGTCATATAGGTAAGAGATAATTATGGTTTGGACTAGGATGGTAGCAGAGGAAATGGTAAGAAATAGTCTCAGTTTTTTTTCTTTTTTAAGATAAAACAATCCATCCAGTTGCTGATGAATTAGATGAAGGCAGTGTGAGAAAGACAGAAATCAAGGGTAGTTCCTGAGCTTTGCTCTGAGCAAGTATATGAACAGTGGGGCTATTTACAGAGATGAAAAGAGTAAAGAAAGAACTGGTTTCTGAGGAGGTTGATTTGGTTTGGGTATATATATATATATATATATATATATATATATATAATAAAAGAGTCATACATGAAGCTGGATACTTCATTCCATTGTTAAGTGGTGGAATTTTAGGGCTCCACATGATTTTATTGGATTCTTCCAAGGCCACAGTTTAACCAACAGATAATATCATTCATGAATGAGGCTAGGGGATTGCCTATATATGTAACCACGCCTCCCTTACTTTAGTTTTGCATGCTAAAGTAAATAGCTGACTGATTTACTTTAGCATGCAAGACTAACAACTTCAGACCAAATATCTTGTTTATTTAATATAACAGTGATCTAGAGCTGTTATCTCAGCTGTTTGGGGCATTGGTACAAAGTTAAAACTGAAGGTCTAAATCCACAATTAAACCAATTAGTTTTTAAAGAAATAAATTATTTCCTAACTAAAGATATACTCAGTAACTTTGCAAATGTTTACTATTCAGATTCAAAATCAATAACTACTTATTAAGAAGATCTGGTATAAGAGAAATTTGACTCATTTTAAAAGTCATCTCATTTTATCCTCATAAGTACCCCTCTAAGGTGGGTTTTTGAGGTCCATTTTGTTGAGTAGGCAACTGAGCTGTAGTAAGGTTAGCAATTGCCCCAAGATCACAAAACAAGTTGATCATAAGTGAGATGGAGTGAAAAAGTGGAAATCACTACTGCCCACTCCCATCTCCATAGAAAAGAACCCAAAGAACGGGTTTCCCTGACCCCAAGTATAGGAAATGATGTGCAAGAAGTCAGCCCTCTTTCATGCCCTTCCCCCTCTTGGATCGTGGGGAAACGTACCAAAAATGCTGCCATACATTTTCTCCTTTCTGCATATTCCACCATTCTCTAGCTCCCTTCACCATAATCTTAGCAATCATGTCACAGATGACCCGATCTTTACCATGTGGATTTTGGAATATATCCCTCTATCTACAGCATTTAGAAAATAATTTAGGCACCTTTGTGAAGAAAGCACTCAAGGAGGAAGCTCTCTCTGATGCTCTAGCTATGGTCTATTTGCACCTGCCCGCCCCTTAAAGTCCGGAATGTACTCCTTTTCCTCCTGTGTACTCTTGCTCAAAGGCAGAAAAAGGCACTGGGTTTTTCTGGCCTAGCCCTGAGTAAATATGTTGGAGAATGAATGCTGACAGGAAGCCTCCACTCCTAAACACGCTGGTTAAATTTTGCTCAAACTCTCAATGTATCAAACTCACCCCTATAGCGGCTGTGAACAGCATACCTCCTCCTGCCTCTTCCTACATCTCCTCCACGGGCTTCTTTGGGTCACAGGTGTTGATTTCAAAAGTGATCAGCCCCTTTGCTTCCATAAGTTCTTGCTTGCTTTTTTCCTTTTCTTTTCTTTCTTTCTTTCTTTTTTTTTTTTTTTTTTTTTTTTTTTGTGAGGATGTGCTGACTGATGATAGTGTGGGGTGGGGGCCAGTGTCACTGGGAGATGTCACATGGGGCTATGGGCTATCTTCTTCTGTCTTCTTCCTCTGTCTTCTCTGGCTGTTTTCTCTCTTCTCCCTCTCCAGAAACCAGCTCCACTCCAGGGTTTGTACGTAATAATTCTGCCCAAACCAATTTCCCCAGTGTCTCACTATCTACCACCCAGAAAAAATACTTTCCCCAAGAATGAAGTTCCTTTCTAAGAGGAATTCCTGAGAATAAAAATAGTCTCTTCTCTGTTATAAGTACTGCTGTGAAAGTTTCCCAGTAAGAAGGAGTTTCTTGGGTTGGAGAGGGAATTGAAAATCCTCAGTTCCAGTCAGTCACAATGACAGAAGAACAAGTTCAGTTTGATTTTGCCATCAACCTCTCAACATTACAATTTTCACCTCACTGCAATCTGTCTGCACTTGATATTTTACCCACCTGTCTTCCCTTCTGCTTGCTGAAATACCCAGGGTGGCCAGGGAGGCGTTGGGAAATCACAAGGAGATTTTTACATATGCAGACTACCATCTTTTCCCAACAAATAGAATAGTAATCATCATAAGAGTAATAATAATAAACACTAATTGAAACCCATAAATATTTACCACCTACTATGTGCCTTATCTTGTACTAGATATTTTCTTGTATTTTACTAATTAATACCAATAATATTCCTAGGAGTTATGTTGTTACCTTCCTCAAATTACAGATGAGAAAACAAAGATTCAGGAAGTTGGTATTATTTATTTACCCAAAGATGCACAGGTAGCTGTTCTGGCTACCATTCAAATCAAGGGTTTCCTGAACCCAAATGCAGTGTCTTACTTGCGTATGAGAACAAGAAGGAAAAGCTGGGGATATTCTAACCTTTTATGTTCAATGCATACTGTAAATTTTATATTTCTTGTCTTGCTATAGAGCTGCTAAATTTGAAACACTATTTTGACTGACTAAAATTATTACACTTTCACATCAAGCAGATTCAGAACCAAAAGAAGTGGGAGAAAAATAAATACATGTTTTATATACATGATGCACATGGTTGATGTGTTATGACAGTCATCTTGAGAAGTGAGAAGCTACTGGTAGATACACCCTCCCTCCTCATTCAGAAAGAAGAATGTCATAACAGTTCTGTTGTCTGATTTCCATATATTTATATCACACCTAAATTGTTAAAATACAATAATTCAGAGTCAAAAGAGACACATGTGCCTAATTTCTTTTTTTTTACAAAACAGAAGTACTTCAGTTCAACTTCTCTCCTAAAATCTCTGTTGTTTACAGCATTTACCTTATAATTAAACACCCAATTGTCTTTTCCTCCCTAATATACACTATGATAATTACAACTTAGTGACTTTGCACAATTCATTTAAACTAAGTCTTTCTTCATCTATGAAATGAGGATAATACCACAACATAGGGTGTTATAAGGATTTTTTTAAAAAAATAGATGATGAATATAAACTGGTTGGCACATAGATCTTAGTAAAAGCCAATCTCCATACCTTACTATGCTTCTAGAATGTAAAATTCTAAAGGGCAAGAGCTAGTTATGGCCTCTACTTCTGAGCTAGGAGTACAGAAAGTGAACTAAATATTATACTTATTTTGTCAGTGTTCTATAGCAGATTTCCATCTCCTTAGCCCAGAAAAGAGCAATGCTCTTTCCATATTCTTCCAGACCACAATCCAGAGCCCAAAGCACAGGCTTATTGGCCACTAGTCTCAGCCACCAGATGTCATGATAATGAAATGATAGGCAGCAGGTGGATTTCCCTTCTCAGAGCTTTGAAGAATATTTTGAAGTAGGTGTTTATACTTAACAAGACTGTTCAGAAGACCCAATTCCATTTGCTGATACCATTTCCCCTGGAAGATTTCAACTAGTTGTGCTACAGCTCATTGCTCACCTATTAAAGCCTGTTGGTTTCTCACATCTGAGATGCATGGGAAAGACCTACATGCAGGCTTGCACTGCTAATGCGATGAAGCCAATGGTGGTTGTAGGGCTCATAAATCCCTGACCCTCATAAAGGAATTTCAGAGCAATTGTGCTTAAATGACCACAGTCCAAGCAACCAAGAATAATATCAAAACAACTCAAACTAGCATTATTCAATATTATGAAGGGGACAGAAAATCTCTTGCAATAAATCTTAAAATCATATTCTTGGTTCTTTCCAATCCATTTCCCCACACAGTACAGCTGCTTTTCTCTACCCTTAAAAATGTCATAGCCTGTTTTTTCTCCCTCCTTGTTGCCCTTTCCCCTGGCCCCTGTCTAGCCTTCTTCCACTATGCAGCCCAAGAACTACATTCATCTTGGAGGGCAAGAAGAGGAAGTTTCTGATGTAGGCCTTTGCAGAAATCTTTAGTGAGAAAGCAGAGAGAAAAAAATCTGAGAAAATACAAAAATTAATAACTAATATCTCAGTATATTATGGTCAAATTTAGATAAATGAAACAAACTGTGGTGCATATTGCAAAAGGGACAATGGGATCTAGTCGGGGAAAGCATGGAATTGGAAGTCTGAAGTTTTCATTGCAATCCTTGTTGTGTTGCCAATTAGCCATGTGAACTTTAAATAGGGATTTTACCTTCCTGATTCTTCACTTTCAGCCTTTTATTGATATGGAAACCAAGAGTTTTCATAGTAAGATGGAATGACTGTTATGAGGCCACACAGCTAGTGAGTAAACAGGGATAGCTTCAGGAAGGAAAGAACCATGTCCCATACACTTTTGCATCTCTGGTGTACCTACCTGACAGAGGGCCTTGCACATAGTAAGCATTCAATGATTTTTGGAGAGATAGATGACTTGCACCTGGGTTTTATAAATCCAAAGTCAATGTCCTGTGTCCTATCCCACTTGGTATTTCACTTCCTCACTGTAACGCTTGCTGCTAAAGTCCCACCTACTTCAAATGATTGACAAGCGCTTCTAATCTGTGCACATATGGTATAGAACACCTGTCTCCACCAGTCTCATTGTTTGTTTTCCAATCTTCTTTTTTTTTATTTCAGAATATTACAGGGGTACAAATGTTTTGGTTACATACATTGCCTTTGCACCACCCAAATCAGAGCTACAAGCGTGCCCAACCCCCAGACTCTGCACACCCTGCCCATTAGGTGTGAATTTACCCATCCCCTCCTCCCCCTCCCACCTGCCCAATGCCCTATGAATGTTACTTTCATATGTGCACGTAAGTGTTGATCAATTAGTACCAGTTTAATGGTGAGTACATATGGTGTTTGTTCTTCTATTCTTGTGATATTTCACTTAGAAGAATGGGTTCCAGCTCCATGCAGGATAATACAAGATGTGTTGGTTCACCATTGTTTTTGGTGGCTGAGTAGTACTCCATGATATACATCTCTACTATTAAGTAATACTTTTTGTGTAAGCATTTATATTTACAGACCCTCTAAGCTACATGCTACATTTCCCATAACTATATGGCAAAATTTGTATCCATTGGTCTGAAATTATTTTCACATTTTCTCTGAGACATAAAATGTATTTCTACACATTTTAGATCATGATTTATGAAGATATTTCAAGGACTATTTGAATGTATTTAATTAGAAATTATTATTTTTAAACATGTTTTTGTATGTTCCATCCATTATGAGGAGAGGCAGGGAGACAAGGGAAGATAAAGTAGGAGAGGCAGTATGTGTTGCCTGCTGCTTCTACAACTTATTGATGACATGCATATAGCACTTTACAGTTTACAAAGTACTTTTAATAAACATTTTCTCACTAATTCTTCTCTACCATCCTGTGGGGTTGATATTATTATTAACCCCAGGTTACTGGTAGGAAGCTGAGGCTAACATGTAAGTGACTTGTCCAAGATCACAAAGCTGCAAACTGAGATTCATATCCAATATCCAGTTGCTCTGCTCTCAGAACAAATCTTGAGCCAGGAGAGCAGAGTAGTTAAAGATACATCCTCTTTAATTAGATTACTCAGAAATAACATCACAATTTTTCTACTTATTAGCTGTGTAAGCTAAATAGGCAAATTACTGATCTTTCTATGCCTCAGCTTCCCATTTGCAAAATGGGATTAAGATAGAACCTATCATATATAGTTGTTGGGGGAATTCAGTTAATGAAGGTCAAGTTCTTAGAACAGAACCTAGCATGTAGGAGGCACTTAATAAGTGTTAGTTCTTGTGTATGCGGATGTGTTTGCACGTGTGTATGAATGTATATGTTTATATGTGTGGCTGTGTGTGCTTTAACTACACTGAACCATTTCTCACATTTTTGGAAATCTCTCACACATTAGCCCCTGAGGTACATTTTATTTCCTTTATACAAAAGAGCTGATTCCTAGTGACGGCCTGATTATAAACTATGTGTCTCATACTTATAAGGAGGTTGAGAGGATGCATCAGACCATCCATTTGGGAACAGGATCTCAATGTATAGAAGAGAAACAGTGAAAAACCTCTGGCCTATAATGTAATCTTCATTAAAATGCTTCTCAGTTAAAATCCCTGCACTTTGGAACTGCTGATTCCCACAGTAACCCTACAGCCCCCCGAACATAGTGCAAGCTGTAATTTAAAATTTCATGCAGGAGAGAAAAGTTATAGTTTTCACAGAGAATCTGTAGATTAAACGCAAGAACTCAGTGTCTGCTCAGTGCACAAAGCCTGGAATCAGGCAATGTGGATTTTGAGTTCTTTCCTAGTCAGTTTTATTGATTAAATCTCAAATTAGCCAACCTTACGCATGTTGCTTGGATGTCAAAATCAGCCTTTGAACAAAACAAGAAGACTATATCCAAATAGTCAGGGAGTAGAAAACTTCAAAATATTGCCGTATTTGCTTTATAGCAGCTAAAAACCAAGGGACCAAACTGACTCTCAGAAGATTTTAAGGTCACATGTGCTAAACTCTATCACTTGACTTAGAGGTGCCACATATTACTTTTTGGCCCTTCACTAATCTTGATGGACATGAAGCTCTGCTCTCTGAACAAGGTGGGAGCAGCAGCCCCAAGGTCTTCCTGGGAGGGTTAAGATCGTTCCTGGACTGCTGGTGCAGGTGCATTTCCTTGTCATCATTATTTATCTCTTCTCATCATCTCCATTCAAATAAGACCATGCTACAATATAAGTCTTATTCTGCCTCTGAAAAACAGTGTGGGGTTGCAGACATAACATGAATGTCAGGGTTATAGAGAACCAGGTCTATCTGAGTCCATGTTTTGCTTTTTATTACCTGTGTGATAATGGGCAAATTACTGAGCCTCTCTCTGCCTCAATTTCCTTATCTGTAAATGGAGATAATATTATCTTACAATTATCTCAATTTCCTTATCTGTAAATGGAGATAATATTATCTTACAATGTCGTTAGGAGGATTAAATGAGATAATATATGGGAAAGTGTTTGGGACATAGTGGGTACTTAAATGTCAATTCAGAGAAAGTGCAAGAGAGAGAGAAACAGAAGGCAGGAGTATTAACTGGCTTTTAGAGAGTGGAACTTCTGGAAAAATACAGATGGGTGTCTGATTTGTTAATAAAATTTTAATTTGACTGAGATCAATGAAAAGCCCCATGTGTTGACTGCAAATACATACTCATCAGCAATCCCAAGGAAAATCTATCAGAGTTATTTCCTTTCATTAAAGAGCAATATAAATATTGATCAACTTTCCTAATTGACCGGTGGTTTGCTTTCATACATTACACTTCTGTTCTGCACAGAGGGCACAATTCTTCCAATTACCTCTAGTTCATAATTCATTATGTCACATTAGAAGCTAAATATGAACACAGGGTCTTCACCAAGAAAATATAGCACTTAAGAAGCACTTATATTGCCTTATCCCCCCCACCAAGGTGGCTGAGCCTCACACATGACCTGTGAATGAGCTAAGGGAATATCTTCACCCATCCTAGATAGGCCAATCTCTCACATCTGAAACCAAAGCGACTGCATAGCAGGGCCAAGGAGCAGCCCCTTCACTGAAGATCAGAAATGAAAAGCACATCAACTAATGAGAAGAGAATATTAGGCTTGATGACACAGGAAGGGCTGGAAAAATGCCAAGGCAAACATCTGTTTCATAAAGATGGCTAAAGGCATGCTAATCATCTTGTTAGTAGTGGTCAAAACATTGAAGATATTCCCTTTAAAGGCAAACGCAATACATTAATACCTTCTTCTGGAGTCGGAAGCAAAAAACAAAAAAAAGTGTAGTACTAAATGCCTAGAATCCTGAATAGTTTGCCACCAATGTCTTGCTATACTTTCTAGAAAATTCCCCTTTCGGGGCTTCAGATTTAACCTGCAAAATGCATTATTACTAAAATATTTTCTTGCTAGTTCATTGCTAGGGAAATGAATGAATGACATAGTAAGGTACTTAGCATCCAGCAAGTTTGAGGGCCTTATAGATAAAGCCATGCCTTTCTCCATCTCTATTTCAGACTGGCTTCATTACTACATGTTACATTGTTTCTTCTGACTAAACAGGAATCCTTCCTTTGCAACCTTGCTTCTCAGCATCAAGGCAAAATTCTTGCCACCAAGTGAAATATAAGCTAAAGCACTCCAAATAGCCGGTGCTGGGAATAATTACTGTGTACCTCAGGTCCTGTCCCCTTCAGATGTTAAGACAGGGTGAACTGGAATCCCCCTCCCTAATTACTGAGAAATGGTGACAATCCACATGAGATAAGATTTCTCCTCCTCCACAGTTTTATGGACAGAAAATGATACTATTTTTCATCAGTTACCATTTACATTAAGGGTTTGATTTACTTAATTCTGAGCAAGAATTATTTTTTTACTTTGTAAGCCTTTGTCCCTTAACACAGAATAATAATAGTTTTCCGTTTCTTGTAATGGAAAACTCTTTCCTTTTATCATTGTCACTGATATCAAAACATCACACTGGAGTGGTCTTCCAAATTTTAGCAGCATTGCAGAGATGAACTATAGGGAAGGTAAATATAAGATTCTGCTTTATGTAAGGATGATATTCTTTATTGTACCTCTATTTTGTTTTCCTTTTCAGGTAGATTACTAACAAGAGGAGAATATTATTACAAAATAAAATTTACAAGATAATTTAAAAACTACTAGTTGGTGGGATTATTTTAAAATATATATTTATACATAAAATTATTTAATCCCAAAGACCACTCAGTTTGATTCCTTCAGGTCATATAGGAAAAACAAAGAGAGGAAGTGACTGCCCCGAAATCGCCAAGTAAATAGTGACCTAGGCCTTTCCATTTAACTCAGTTACTGTCCCACACATGTGAAACTCCTAGGAAATAAAATTAAGAATAGATATTAGTGACTGAAGGCCAGTAAAATGGAAGTAAGGATGGCAAATCCTGTCACAAGAGCTGCAGCTACCACTGCATTGTTGATTGATTGAATCCTCCCTCCTGGTGAGTCCACACACTTAGCCTTAGAAGCCATCTCAAGCCACTTCTTCAGGTGGCCATTCCCACTGATTACAGTTCAAGTTCGCAAGGAAAAGCACTCTTTCTCTTTCTCATTTAGCAATTAAGTGCATGGGGTTTAGAATAGGATTGATCAATGTTTACATTCGAATTCTAACACTTACTAGCTGTGTGACCTTGAGCAAGTGACTTAACTTCTCTGAACCTTAAATTCGTTGGTAAAAGAGAGATAATTCTATTTTCCTTTCCGGGATGTTAGATGATATGTGTAAAGTGCTTAGCATAGTGCTCAGCACCTATCAACTCAGTGGTCCAAAAGAATCACCAACTTTTCTGCATTTTCCATTTTTTACTCGCAACATTAGATTTAGTAAATGTATGTGGGGAGAGCTATCTAGTGGTATCTTAGGCTTTGGTGCTAGATTCTATATTAAAGATAAACATAAATTGGTCTAGGAGAGACCTGTCATAGTCCTTTCAGGCTGCTGTAACAGAATACCATAGACTTGGTGATTTATCAATAAAAGAAATGTTTCTTACAGTTCTGGAGGGTAGGAAGGCCAAGATCAAGGTGCATGTAGATACAGTGTCTAGTGAGGGCCCACTTCCCGGTTCCTAGACCACATCCCTGTTCCCTCACATGGTGAAAAGGGGCAAGGGAGCTCTCTGGGGTCCCTTGTATAAAGGCACTAATGCCATTCATGAGGACTCCATGCTCATGACCTAAACACCTCCCAAAGGCTCCACTTCCAAATATAGTCATATTAGGAATTAGTATTTAATATATGAATCTTGAGGGACACAAACATTCAGTCTATAGAAAGACCCCATTTAGAAATAAATCTAGGCATTAGAACCTGTTGAGTCCATTTTCAGCTATGTGCTCAATGTCCCTCCATGGCATCTGTTGCATTAAATTGCAGTTCAGCTAAAGATGGCTCATTTACAGTATAAGGAAGCCTGAAAAGTTTTTAGAATCCAGGATAGAATCAATGCCAAAGCTAAATCTGGAGATGAAGTGTTCTTACACTCCATCCCAGGAGCAAAGGCTACCAAGGACAAACAACCCACACAATATAACCAGGTCCAAGAGGCTCTTTTATTAGATGTCCTTTCCAGTGACACCATTCAGGGAGTGGGAGCTAAAAGCAGTCAAGCACACACTTGACTAAACCAAAAATGATGTTTTCATAGAAGCCTACTGGGGCTTGTTTGCAGAGCCAGAATCTGAGACAAATGGCTTGCCGAATCTCTTAATGCCTAGCCTTAGCATTTATTTAATATGAGATCTATTCCTTTCCTATTAAAAATAAAAATGGTTGCAGTCACTCCTTGACATGAATTGTTTTTTCTGGGAAGCATTGTGCCAATGTGAGATTGTCAGACCCTCATATCAGATAGTGACATATTCAGGCTCCCATGTGATGGGGGGAACAGTTCAGATAATAACTTTAAATATTTCACTAACACGGTAGTAAAATATTTTAAAAGTGCATGGTGATAGTGCTGCTGTTTATCATACTCACACTCCTTTTTTATTTCCAAACTTGTCTTCTGAGGATATGCAGTCAAGAGCTCTCCCTAGAATATTACCATTTGTGATAGATGCTCCTGAATGGTTTATTTTTATTTATACTAGTAGCTGGGGAGTCATGGTAACCTGGATAAGTGTAGAAGGAAAAATTAATTTTCTTTTGAGGTGATAAGGGTAGGCCACACACGCACAAAATTCTTGAGTGCCCTTTGAGTTCTCTGTCTCCTGAAGTAATGAATTAGTTATGCAAAAGAGTGTGACTATTCCCAGCAGTTGAAGCCTCCCTGGTTGTCTGGGAAGTTTAATGCTCAGATACTTACCATTAGGATTGACCCTGAAATGCCTTCTCCTGTCCTTGTCTCTTTGCTCCGTGATTATATGCTCCCTTTGGTCTTCCGCTTTTTGAAAGAGCAAAAATATAGACAAAGTCCAAATTTTAACATAAGGCCCAGAGTCTATTTCCATGATTATTGCATAATTATTGAGAGATAGTAGCTCATGAATTTTCAGGTGTTTGCTTCCAATTTATTTTTTTTTCCATTTACATAAAAAGTCAATTGGAACAGAAGTCTTTGTAGCTGCCTTAGTAGAATCTTCTCACAGGATTTCTCAGAGATTTATGAGCTTGGAACCAAACTTAGATTAAAAAAAAAAAAATATATATATATATATATATACACACACACACAGAAGGTTCTACAAAATATCATGGGAGTGGTCCAGCTCATTGTATATTCCTGTCACACAAATAATTCTTTTCTAGCTAGGCTGACTCCCGGGCCAGCATCTACTCAAGTGGGAACTCTACAAAGGATGTAACATTTAAATTTTCATCTTCCTACAACTTAATGAATCACCTTCCTAAAACTTAATTTCTTAAAAAGTGAAGGTGAGATTTTTTAAAAGTCCCCTTTTAGAAACATGAGGCTATAGAGTACAGTGGATAAAAGTAGAGATGATAGAACCAGACCTGTTACTGAAATGTGACATCGGGCACATTTCTTAAGGCCTCTGAGAATCAATTGCCTATCTGTGAAGCAAGGACAGTAGCAGTACCCCCTTCACAGAGTTGATGAGAGGAATAAGTGACGTGATACACAGAAAGAATGTAGCATAGTGCCTGGCAGGTAAATTATAGATATAGCTATTATGTTATTAAATAGTTTTCTTAATTCAGGCTATTTGTTCTCAAAAAGTAAAATATGGAAGAAAAAGCAAGCTCTGGACCTAAGTAGAAAGGAGTAGTTTGATTTATTAGTAATATAGCAATTCTGTTGTCAAGAAGAGGAGGGACTCTGCTGCAAAATTGGAGAATTTAATGCCTCGTGAGAACAAGTCTACTTTCCTTGCCCCATGGGAGACTTTTGGGCAGAGATGTTAAGGACAGCACCCTCTGCGTGGAGGCCAAGCAGCTCTCCAGATGATAACATGAAAACCCAGACGTTGGTTTCACCTGTTATAATAACAAAAGGGCAGTGAGGCAGGCTGTGCCTGAGGAGAGAAAAGCACCTCCTCATGTTGTTTTATTGCATCGCTTGAGCCATCACTTCATCTACTCCCCCTTACATTTGGGCAGATTCGCACGTGGCAATTTTACAGCCTACAGGAAGCTAATTAATAATAATTCAGATGAAGTGAATGCTTTTGTTTCGGCAAGGGCATTGTAGATCAATTGAATATGTCCAATTCTGTTGGAATAATAAACTCTTGCACAGTATTACAGATACTATAAAATCCACATACTTTGTACAACCTGAATGGAATTAAAGACAGGCAATTAATCTCTGCATGTTCTTATCGGAGGCAGATAGATTTTTTTAGACATAAATTTTGTACAGTTTTTAAATTACTTAAAAACTCATGTCTCATTTGCTATATAAGAGACCGCCGTCTCAACTAAATCTGAAGGGTCATTAAAATGTCATAAATGTAATCAATGTGCAATCAATCTATCAAAGCCAGATGTAATTACCTTTTGCACTAACTTTGCACTTTAGAAATGGTTTCAGATCTTGTCCCATTTGACCCAGTGAGGTAAGTAGGACAGTTATCAGATCATTAAATATGAAGTTCCCTATTTTGAATGAAAAGTTTAGTTTATTATATTAACTAATATTAATCTTTCCATTTGAGAGATAAGGAAACTGAGGGGCAAAAAAAAAAAAGGTCTTACCCAGAGAAGAAATGCAGTTAGTGGCAGGGTCAGATTAGAATATAATTCTCCTAGTTCATAGTCCTAAATAATATCCCATACATATATGCTTCCTAAGTGATACAAGCCATAGTAATGCCTTTCATCAGTGTTATGTTCCACATATGGAAACTTCTCCATTTTTTTGTTGCCTCAGACAAGACAGCAATTCAGGCAACATCAAACCACCAGTAATCTTTCTTATAATAGATAGGTTTCTATGTGCCTTCATGATAACCAAGCCCATTATATGGAGATTCTAGAAATATACCACAAGGGTTCTGATTTAGCAAGTTCTATTCTGGGTTCATATTAAGTATGCTTTGGGTAAAACTAACAGATCTGTCCTTTATACCTATAATATATATTTAATTATAATTAAATATATAATAATTAATGATATATTAATATATAATATACTATATGACATATAATAATGTAATAATATATAGTATATATTAATTTCAATATTTAAACATTTTAAAGTTACATATGTTTCAAAATTCAAAGGAGATAGAAATAGATACAGTAAAATCTTTCTCTCCCACCTTTGTCTCCCACCTACCCAATTTTCTGCTCTGGAAGTAAACAATATTATCTTTGTATTCTTCCAAAGCTATTTTATTCACATATAGGCAAAGATATGTTTAAGTATTTTTTCATGTTTTACACTAATGTGGATCTTCATTTTAAACAAGCTCTACAGATGATTCTGGGACAGACAATCTTCAAATGATCAGTCAACTCCTCCAGATAGAACACTAACTCTTTCTTAGAACACAGAAATTACTAGAGGTATTCTCAAACAGCGTTTCTCAAACTTTAGTATGCATCAGATTTACCTGCATGCTTGTTAAAACACAGATTTCTGGTTCCCCCCACTTTGAGAACCCTGATCTAAGACAATACTTATTAAGTTCTATGCTTGAGGCTTTAATTAATTCCCTTCCCAGAGTACATTATCAGTGGCCATAAAAATGGCAATCATGTGGTACTTACTAGGAGGCAGGCACTGTTCTAAGCACTTTACATATATTAACTTGTTTAAAACTGCAACAATTCTATGAGATAGGTACTGTTTTTATATTCTTTTACAGAGGGAAAATTGAGGCAGACAGTTTAAGAAACTTCCCCAATTTAATTCGTTCAGGTGGTAAGTGGTAGAACCAGTCTGACCCCAGTCTGACTGCAGGGCTTAATGGTAAGTCTGTGCTGCCTTCCAGCCCGAATAGACACTTGCTTTCAAATCATCAGCACCAAGTACAATTAAGAGCCTCTGTCGTTTACTACATAACTATCAAATGTGAAAATGTAGCAACACAAAACACAAATTAAACATGTGCTTTTTCACCAGAAGAATTCTTCTTTTTAAGACAGGACAATAAAAATATATTTTGCTAGATTTTGCCTGTAGTGAATTTGGGAAAGTTTCAATGCACTTGCAGCTTTTCAGAAACAATGTGTTTTATTGAATGAGGCCTACCAGTGTTTCAAACCCAATAACAAGTTTTTTCTTCATACAATGTATTTGATCACATAAAGTTTATATACAAAATTATATATAATAAATAAAATAGTGCCTTAGTACATATGCGGCTATTTAATTCAAAGCAATAGAGTCCAGTTACTGTGTGTGCTGGATCTAACTTATACTTACCAGCTTTGCAGGAGTCAATTTTAAATTTTTCATGAATGTTATAAACATGTTAATATCACATTGGCAGGTAGAAATTAGCTGTGGTAGAAGTATTTACACCATGGAAATCAAAAGCTAGAAAACAGGCCTCCCCCACCTCTCTTTGGAAAGCCAGTTTTCAAACCTTTACCGCTATTCTAGCAGGTCTTGAATCCCAAACCACATACACACATTTTCCTTAATAGGGACTTTTAAAAAGAAAGATAATTTAAACACTACATTACTAAGACTGGAACATTAAATAGCATATGAATCACAGTATTGACTACTTAACTTCAATCACTGAATTCTTGCCAGTAACCAAAAATGTGGATTAGACACACAGAATTTATCTCTCATCGCTTTGCTATTTAGTATCTAAATAATTATTTCTGCAAAGTCCTTAAAACTAAATACATGATGAGGGAAAGTGCCCCTAGGTCCTCATTGTACTAGTCCTAGGATGCAAATCAGAAGTTTAGATTTTAATAGCTCCTCTGGCAACAGAATGAACAATGTGTCTGGGACGGGTTTGATAAGTTAGCATAGTCATAATGCTTCTAAACAACCTGTCTTTAACTCTTGTAGCAAGCATTTTCTAAAACCATGTAGCATTTTGGAATTTTCTAGCATTAAATAGGCTTGGAATTCCTCAAACAATTAGGTTGAGATTATTCTTACATTTGCCCTGTTGACCCTTTCTTTTCTCACGGGAGTGATGGCTGCATTTTTCACTTTTGAGTAAATTAAATGACTTTAATGTTATTTCAATTACCTACACCCTGCTTGTTAAACCCAACTGTCGATGGTCAAAACTTCCATTCAGTAATCAGAAAGAATACTGCTTTTACCCTGGAATGACTTGATGCTATAATAAGCCCTGCATAGAAGCATGCAATACTAGGTGGCAGTAAACACAGTCATGGTGACTAGCATTGTCTGGACAGTGTTGCAGGTTTCCAAGGGATCTTACATCTTCCCAGTAGCACCCCCAGGCCTTTGCTGGCTCTGTCAATAGGAAGGTGACTTTGCTCTATGTTTTTCAAACCTTCCTATCATTCTTCAAAACTACACCAACACCACAGCACTCAAAAGCCACCTGAAACCTTTCTCTAAAGACCTGCTATGACTCCTAATAAGGCAGTGCAGAAAAATAAAAGTCTTCAATTATAACTGTTTTTCTCAGATTCAGGAAGAGAGCAGAGGACCCAGCTGGGGGTAGCGCTGAGGACTGCAGCTTGTAACAGCCTCTCTCTGGAACCCCCACCCCGACTGCATAGGACCCTCATCCTCTCAGGTCCAAGAACTATAACTCTATCATCAGTTTCCAACTATGTGTTCACAGAATAGTTGTGAGGGGTATGACCAGTCACTTTTTTTAACCAATGACAGTGAGAGTGTGAAAGTTTGTGAATGATTGACCCTATTAGCAAGCAGAGTGAATCAATGACTTTCCGTATAATGACACCGTTTTTACTTATTCATGAGTCCATTTGTACTCGTCAGTAGAAATGAAAAGAGTAGAGTTACTTCAATATAGATTATTCCACAGACCCATAGTCTTGGAATTTCATAAGAATGTGCCATAAATATTAATGTCATTGGTCACATATATAGACAACTGCCACTCTATCTGGTTCTTGATAAAATATTAATAAAAATCCTGAAGACTGATGAATATACCAGCATGTCCTTTGGTCATTCTTAGAAGAATATTCATTTCCAGCAAGAACAATACTAGGCTCTATTTTCAATGCTACACAGGTTCTCTTTCCAATACGGGAGGAAAGGTACTCAGAGCTACATCTGAAAACCTGAAGGCTGGGCTGAGCCAGCAGTGACTGTCCCCACCCCACCCAGTGAGTTTTGTTTTTTTTTTTTTAGGTAATAAACTGACCAGGTTGGCCTCCCTAACTTTCCTGTTGACACATTTTCTTCCTTAAATGTTTCAAAGCTCTACTCTCACAGCTATTCTCATAAGTCAGGAAGCAAATTCAGCCTGCTCCTATGAAGTGTGAATACCTTAAAATAGAGTTTCTATTCTGCACTCTTCTATGAGATGAGTGGTCCATTCATCACCCGAATCAGAATCACCTGAAAGTGTTTACTAGCAATGAAGACTCATGGGTACCTCCCTGGACCTGATGAATCAGAACAAATACTTTTCCCACCTTATGCACTTCTAGAATGATTCCTGAGTACAGTAAAACTGGAGAACACACTGCTTTAAGCCAGCAGGGCATTTCTGTAAAGTGTCTGTTTCAGGTTAGGATTCTTCAGAAAAACAGAACCAATAGGCTGTGAATATATGTGTATGCACACACACAGATTGATTATGAGAATTGTCTCATATGATTAAGGAGGCCAAAAAGTCCCACCATCTGCCATCTGGAGGCTGGAGAACCAGGAAAACCAGTGATGTCACGTAGCCTGGGTCCAAAGGCCTGAGAACCAGGAGCCCCTATAGCTGAAGGCAAGAGGAGATGGATGTCTCAGCTCTAGAAGGAAAAGATGAAATTTACTATTTTTCAGCCTTTACATTCTCTCAGACCCCTGACAGATTGGAAGATGTTCACCCACATCGGTGAGAGTGCATCTTCTTTACTTTTTCTACTGATTCTAATGCTAATCTCTTCTAGAAACACCATCACAGACACACCCAGAAATAAAATTTTACTAGCTATCATGGTATCCGTGAGCCAAATTACACTGACATATGAAATTAACCATCAGTGTGTTCTTTGTGGCAGTGTTGGTGGAAGTTAAGTAGTGTGCCACGTGGAAAAATTGAGGAAGAGCATCCAAGTGGAAAAACAAAAAACATTTTGACCCCTCCAATAAGCCCAAGTACCACCCTGTATGGAATACATACCCGGAAATTTCTACTTGCATGAACAAGACAGTCAAGCCCTTTATTCTTTAAATTGGCCTTACGGTAACTAGATCTTAGATTGACGGAGGTGGGGAGCCACATCCAAATCACAGGTTTCCATCACTGCAGAGTTCAGTGCTACCCCAGACCCTGCACTGTGGAGCAGTGACGACTTCACGACAAACAGAGGTTGCTGGAGGATTTGGGGGAGGATAGGGAGAGGAGGATTGTGATGAGGAGTGGAAACTTTCCCTTATTAAACAAACTTGCAGAAAATGTGGCTTTCTTGCTATCCCAGGTTTCTAAAATGTTGCTATTCTCCTCAGACAATTTTATCTAATTAACATCTATTTTTCACTCCTTTACACAGTAATCAGCTTTCAATTACCAGAACCCAGCTGCTGATGCTAAAAAGTACTAAAAAATCAAATTCATACAATAAATCCTTAGATGCCCTCACCATCTTCTAAACCAAGACAAAGAAGTTTGATTCTTCGACTTCCTCCTCTTTCTTTTACCTATATACCTTTAATTCTCTTTTTATACATCCTTTCATGACTTTGGTCCCATGCCAGTACCCATTATTGAAGGCCATAGGGAGAAGGTCAAAGAAAATATTAATATAGACAAATATGAATACACTAACACAGAAGTTTCCATCTTGTAAGTAAAGGCTTTAAATATTTACATACCACAATATTTTTTATTTGGTTTTAGGAATGAAACGAATTTTGAAGAGCATTCTATCTAAATGTAACATTCATTTGTCTGTTTGCTACAGAGAAATTCAACCTCCTGAGGAAAAAAGTTAAGTCAGCAGTTTGCACATCCTTTAAGTGTTACTTTTATAAGAAATGCAGTCATTTAAATTCTTCCCCAAAGGCCTTATAAACAAACTTGACTTATGCTTAATTAAACAGCTAATTATTTTAATAATGATTGATTTTAAAAAGGTTAAACTTGTGATTCTGTGAAATTATTTTTCATGTGCAGTACGTACATTTAATAATACTTTGGCCATCTTAAGTCTTTGAATCGAGGGAAAGAACAGCAGGGAGCACAGAAAAGAAGAGGGAAAAAAGAGATGAATGAGGAGGAAAAATGGAGAGAGGGAGGACAACAGAAAGAAAGAGAAGAAAAAATGGAGAGACAGGAGGGAAAAGAAAGTCTGTAACTTATATAATTAATGTGAAAAAATATAATTATAGGACTTGGGTTGTGACTTTGCTATTTTAAATAAAAATAGAGGGGAGAGAAATCCAAAATTTCCTGAAGGCTTTCTCTGTACCAGCTATTAATACTTTATGCACTTTAACTCATTTAACAATCACAGTAAACAGTTGAAAGATATAGGTATTATCCTTGATATGGGAAACCGAGGCTTTGTGAGTTTATGTATCACAATTAACATAAGTTATCACCAGTTGCAAAATTAGGAATTGGACTCAGCTATAGCTATTTCAAAATGCCATATTGCCTTTCCATGTTATTTATTTTCATGGTTGTATCTCTGTTTTCATGGCATGACAGTATGTCTATGATTTCTTGATAATTGATTGCTGGTTCCAAGTCTTTGATCATGAAGTCAGTCCCCTATAACATTGTTGATATTAATAACCTAATATTTAACACTCCACTGTACAAAAAGTCCTCATATTGGAACAAGGAACAAAACAAGGATTGAGAGTCAAAGGCAACATATTTTCTCAGGTATTAATAAAATTCATAAGCATCACTCTTCACACAGCAAAAACAGAACACAAAAGTCAATGTTGTTCACTCAGGGTTAAAATGCAAACTCTTTATTATAATAGTCCTTTGGTTATAAAGATGGCAAAGCCCCCAAAAGGCAGGATAATCTTCTCAATTCTAATCCCAAACCTCTTACTTGACCTTTGACAGTTTTTCCTAACACTAGAGTAATCAATTAAGATCAAAGAAAGATGCTTTTTTTTCAGATTTACATTGAAAATACTTCATTGGTTTTGCGTATAACAGCCAGGGCAAGAATATTTATAACAGAAGCCCGGAGCCTAAGGAATAAACCAGCCTCTGACTATCAGGAGAGAGGGTCTGCATGCCCCAGGGATAGTGCCCATATATCCTCCTTTGGTAAGGACAGTCCCTGCTTTTCCCTGTTGCCCAGCATAATTAAAAAGAATGCCCCACCACTTCATAGTTTAGGTGGGATAGTCTTTGATCACTCTACTTTTAGAAAATCTAGATCACCAGAGCAGACATAAATGGCCTCTCTCCCACTATGGGCCTTTTCATGCTGAGAACATGCAATATTAATACAACATTATGAGACCTTCCCAAAGCTAACACCAGTAAATCATGCATAAACCTTGCTTATTTTATTTACAAAATGTGTTGAGAGAGAACACTTTGTTTCTCTGCTGTGGAAGATATACAGTTTTTCAAAGATGGGTAGAGGGAACCCAGCCAGGTCAATGACAGACCCATGTGGGAATCCTAGCTCCTGCCACGTGCTACCTGGGTAATCTTGATCTAGTGGCTCAGCTCCTGAGCCTCAATTGAATATTCTGTTAAGGGGCTGGGAATAGTACCACCTAACACCCAGAGTTGTTTTCACCAGAGTAACTAGGGCTTTAGAGCCAGAAAGACCAAAGTTTGAATCCTATTTCTATCACTTCTTTGCTGCACTTCTTGCTGAATGACCTTGTACAGGTAAATTTAACCCAGAGACTCAGTTTCCCCATCTATAAAATGGTAACAAGAACAGCTCCTGTCTCATGGGAGGATCGAATAAGATAATGTGTATAATATATACTGTACATAATGTGCATAAGGTAACCATACCATAAATGTTTTTATTATCATTATTTTGAAATATTATACAGGAATATATTATATTTAATAAGGCCTATAAATAATTTGTACCAGAAATTGTTAGTTGATACTGCCTTTTTTTCTGTCCACATAACAGAAAAAAAAGTCACTAACAGGCCTAGTTTAAAATCCCAGTTTTCTTTTTTTAATTTTTTTATTTCAAAATATTAAGAGGGCACAAATATTTTTTTACATGGATACCTTGTATAATGCTTAAGTCAGTGCTTTCAATGTGTCCATCACCAGAATAGTGTTCATTGTACCCAATAGGTAAGTTTTTACCCTTCCTCCTTCCCCCCTCTCCCCTTCTTGGTTTCCAATGACCTTTACATTTCTTTGTGCCTGTGTTTGTCCATAGTTTAGTTCCCAATTATTATTAAATACATGTGATATTTGTTTTTCCCTTCTGGAGATGCTTCACTTAGAATCCCAGTTTTCTTATTAGAAAACCAAACTAAAACTTCACCTGGTTTTAAATACTTGAGTGATAGTTTCACATAAACATAACCTATGAATTATACCCCTGAAGTGCCTAAGTTAAAGCCTCAAATGACTTCGTTTTCTATAAAACAAAGTTAAATTGCCAGGATTCATTTCTTTATGTAAGCTGTTTTATACACTCTCTAAGCTCTTTCATACTTTGTCTGTTTTTCTCCTTCATTTTTAATCATGAAGATCTCAGTTTACTTGAGCCATTTATTGGTTTTCTTCCTAGACAATTTATCCAGATGAGGATAATTAGCATGTATATTGCATGAAGGTAAACATAATATTTAAGAGAATATGATTCCATATGATTTTAGAAATGCTTATCAAAATACAAATAAACTGGAAAGTATATATTTGATCTTCTCTCTTTCATATATATATATATGTATGTATGTATGTATGTTTGTATCTGTGTGTGAGAGAGAGAGACAGAAAAGAGAAAGAGAAGAAAGGTAAAAAATCATAAGGGTAGATATAAAGTACCAGAAAAGAGAAGCAGTAACCAAAGAGGGGCTTATCTTCTGCCCTAACTTTATAACATAGCCAATTAATTGACTAAAGATGTATCAGGTCATAGCTATGTTCCAGTATTCATTCAGAACAGAGGTTTACTATGATTAAATTTTGAAGGGCTTTTATTATGTTTTTATGTGTCTACTGTTTGTTTTTACAATATTAGTGCAATATAATGCACATCAAAAACATTTTTTAAACAAAAAGCAGAACTGGCAGAATAAATAACCAATACCTATAGCACAATCTAACACTTAAAGTTTTGATATATTTCCTTCTGGTCTTTTGTTTAAAGCCTAAGGGTATTTTTCCTTAATTATATTAATGATATAAATATAAATTTATATCCTTTTTTCACTTAACATTTGTATGAAAACATTTTCCAAGTTATTAAATATCTCCTTTAGCAATCATTTTAATTGCTATGTAATAGTCAATTGCAGAGATGAATCATAGGTGATATAATTATTTTCCATTGCTAGACATTGTTTTTTCAATATTTCAAAATATTAAATAATAAAGCATATCTTTGCTGCTTAAAGTTATGATGTAGTTCAAATTTGGGAAAGTCGAATCAGCATCATTAATTTGTTTACTGGACAGAGTTTCCTTACTAGACTACAAACTGTTGGAGAACAAGAAGTGCATTTACTCATCTCTGTCCATAGTTCTGCCTTGCACACAGAAGGTAGCCAGTATATATTTATTGAATTCAATTAAATATACTTTGTACTTTGATAGTTTTCTACTTTTTATTTATTATTTTTTGGAGAGCATTCAAGCAATTAGTTTGCAACCATCAGTTGATAAAATAAGAGAAACTTCCCAAATACCTGCTAAAGGTAAAGGCAAAAAACTATTATGAGACTTTTGTAATGTAAAGAATTACATGTTCTTGCTATATACTGCTATATAGTTTTTTAAAAGATTGCAGTTTGCCTTCATTGTCTCATTCATAAAGTGGTTAGAAAAATGATAAAAATTCCCATCACCTAGGGATTTAATAATGATTTAATATAAATTAAGACTAGGCATGCACGCAGGAATTTTAGATGCAATACTCTATCTGGCAAAAATGGTAACATTAACAAAGGTTAAAGTTGAAACTTACATGGCAGTATGTGTTTTTTCTCTAATGTGTGGAAAAAAACAGTTGGTAAGTAATGTTAAGGTGTGAATTTGTATGTGGGTGGAGAAAGATTTCTCAACACAAAGATTAGAATAGTTTTAAAGAAAGAAAGGTTTATTTTACTTCTAAAAGGATAAGAAGGGCACAATGTGAGAAGAAAGAAGGAAAAGTGTCAGCATTGAGCAGAAAAAAGTTCACGATTTTGATGGGGACAAAGAGAAGAAAGAAAAACTAGTTATGGCTGCCAGCTGATAACAGAAGCAGCTGTGAAGTGGCTGTGTTTGCTTTTCCATTTTTTTAAATTTCTTTTCTCTGTGAGGCTGGCTTTCTTAGAGTTTTTGGATTCTGGTTCTGGTGAGAGCTGGAAGGGAACTCTCACCCCTGCTCTCCCCTTAGGGCTCTTCAAGGCTGTGAAAATGAAACTCTCAAATAAAACAATTTTAATCTTAAAGACAATGAGTTGAGTCCAAGGTGGTTTAATCAAATAAAGGGCAGTTGTGCTGTGAGTTTATTCCTCTTTCTGTTTAATAGTTTATCTTTCTCTATTAGCTAATTTATTATTATAGCAAGGCTGTACTTTCAGGTAATTTTCCTGACACCTAACTCTTTTCTGAAATAACTTATAAATAAACAAAAAATCATAAATATAAGCATACATACTAAATTCACACTTAATATCAATTTATATTTATTTTGGCAGAGAATAGCTAGCTACTTGCAAACCTATTTCTCTTCCTCGTAGCCATGTAGTTAAACTACATATTTCAGTCTCCCTTACAGTTGGGTGTGCCCTGGCTAATGAAATGTGAGCAAATATTATGAGTGCTATTGCCAGGGTTCATTCATGAAAATCTCTTAGTTATGATCCTCTTTGTCTTTCTCTGTGTCAAATGGAAAGGACTTTAAAGACCTAGAAGAAGGTGGAGCCACAAAATAGAGCCCAAGTCCTCAATGTCTTCATGTAGCAGAACTAACAAACTTCTGTTTTAAACTTGAGATTTCAGGGTTTATCTGTTATAGAAGCTGGTAGAAATTTGTATTTGTTCATTTCCAGGGTGTTCCAGGAGAGATTTAAGACAGCTATCTTGTCTGAAGACTTAAAATAAGAAAGAAGCTAAAATGTCTAGGTGCATTCAGCACCAATCAATTAAACCAGGTAATCTGCAGAGAGATTCTCCTTTGTTTGTGAATATCCACGCTTCAAACAATAGATAAACAATAGATAAAATTCAGAAATTGGAAAGAGAAACTACTTAACAGAATTCTCCTCTGTTTAATCTTATTTTCTCAAGTAAAATTTAATAACCTCATAAAGGAGGAGGAGTTCTCCTCAGTGGTCACACATTCCTTGCAGATTGGCCTACATGGGCCTTGAGGCCTGAGCCATTATCACAGGAAGGCAGCCAACCTTTGTTTGACTCTGAATGATGCACATATTTCATAGCTTCTCCTAGCTCTATCTTTAGAGGAATTTAAGCAACTTCTTAGCAGGTATTTTTGCCCTAGGTTGTGGTTACCTCAGTTTTTGCATCTCTAATATGAAATACTTAAGAGACATTAATATCTACCTCAATAGATTTAATCCAATGACTCCAGATTGCCTATCCTTTAGGTGACTATATTAAAAAAAATGTTTTTAGCACTCCCTTCAATTGTTGCACCCTCAATTGCAACATTTCCATATGGAACATTTCCCTTTCTCTAAATAATGATAGTAATAATAAAAGTACGGAGCTCTGACTTGATACACAATATCACATTTTCTTCTCATAAGAACCTTGTAGGATAGTTACTTTTGTTCTTAGTTTGGAAGTAAGAAGACTAAGAATAAGAGAGGGTTAAGATTAGAACACATTTTTATTGTTGCATCTCTGTGCTCTTAGCTGGTACCTTATACTGCCTTACAGATTTGGAGCATTTCACTTACATTTGTGAGGCCATCAGGCATCTTAGGCCAACTACCCTTTAATTAGTAATATTAATTTCACAGAGGCAAACCTCAAAGCGAGGCAAAAACCACTTTCATCTTTAAAAATTGTAAGTAGAATAGGCATACCCTATATGTCCAAGTATTTCTATGTAGGCCAAAAGGAGATTCAGAACTGTAGGAGAAGAGCAAATAATTTGCATTTCAAAGAGATCAAAATAAATCTGAGAACAGAGGGCTCTCCAGTTCCAGGAAAGATTAAACAGAAACTATTAATTAATGACTTAGGACAAGCTTTGCTAATTGTTCACTAGTCACTTGAATATAAGATGAACTCGTGTTTTGAATTACAGTCCAGTGGAAAGCTAATTCAGAACCTTGGAAAAAGATACCAAAGCATAGCTCAGAGGGAAGATGAGAAAATTGTATGTTTCTCCCTATTTTTAAAAGAAAATGTTACTGTAAAAAAAAGTATGTTTTAAAAAGTTGTTGTAGTTGCTATCTATTTGAGAGGAAATAGATACAGTGATATCTGTATCTCATACAGTGATAATGTATGAGAAAAGATGGGAGAAGTATAGCATAAATATTAAAGAGCTCAAAAAATCCTATAAAGGAATAAACCCAAAGAGTCAAAAAATCCTGGGTAGAAATATTTGTTCCATTACCAAAATATTAGACAAATGACTCATCAAGCAAGAAAAGTTCTTTCCCCTTCTGAAATCAAGAGAAAAGTACTCCAACAAGATTCTATGAAATCCTTAATAGTCTTCCCCTGTAGTTAAAGGTACATCATGACTTCTATCCAACTCCTTCCTGACAAATCTAGAAAGGATATCTAGACTAGATATCCTCTTTTGTGGCAGAGTAAAGGAAGTTGCAGCTGTATGAGGATATTTATACATTGCCAGGGGTTTGGGGGGACAAATAAAGGCAATATACATGAGACAGACAGTACTTGGGTTGTTTTAGATCCTTTACAATAAGGCCACCTAAAAGGTTAATGGGGACACAGCAAATACAGTATTCCTCAGAACTATGGGATATCTACTCAACAAGCCAGAACACAGACTCACTCATCTAGATCAAACGGAACTACATATGAAATATCCCTTGATTGTAGATCCCAAAGAGCCTGGAAATTCTGACACAAAAGAAGTCAGCTTTAAAATCTGCCAGTTCACAGAGAACACCAAGTTATCTATAACAGTTCTAGAGTTAAATAACAATTTTTTTGATCTTCTTACATCTTCTGAATAAATTATAAAAGGACAATAGAGGAAAAGAATAAAGATGCTATCTGACTACATTCATGAGTCCTGCTTCTTCATTTTACTAGTTGCATGCCCATTTTATATCAATTTCATTGCATTAAATCATATTAACAGCTAATTTCCTTACAGATAGAATCTCACAATATCTATGTAGGCTTCAAACCAAATGATAATTGCAAGCATCTAATAGTCTCTAGCCAAGTAACTACAGATCAAAATGCTTTCTTCAGTTACCTTCAGAATTAGTCAGTTGCATATGGCTAGTTGAGAGGTATCTCTTATACAATAGTAAGTGACTGTCTACCCACTTGCCTGAGCCACTGAGTAATTATATCATTATGCCTTTAAGTTTTAGTAAAAAAATTATTTTATAATATAAAACACATTGAACGCTCTCCAAGTCTTGCTTTCATGTTGGCTGTTTCCATTTCCCCTTGAACATTCTCCAAGTTGAGCCTCAATATTGAAAGTTTCCATTTCTTCACTACCAAAAATAGGCAGAGGAAAAAAAGGTAAAAATACAATGCTTTGGAGGATAATTGGAGATCATGTAGAAGGATATATTTTATTCCTTTAGAAAAAGAGTTCAAATCCAATGTATCCTGCCAGGTTTGGGACTTTGGGCTTCAATCTCAAGTTCACTTGGGTCCTTCAAAGAACTTAGGTAACCCTGGTGAGTTTCAAGACTTGCTCACACTAAATTGATTTCTCTTAGTTTAAAAGTGTTTTATACAACTTTCACCACTCTTCAGTATCTGATTTTGGCACAGACCAGCATTTCTGAATTTGCAGTTTTAGACAGCTGGAAATTATAACGTCAGATGTATTTTAGACACCATTATTCATTAAATCCTTTGCTTTCTTTCCTTCCCCACCTCACCCCCCTCTTCACCCACTCCTCTCCATTTGGGAAATAGCTTTACTGGAAAAAAAATCCTATCATTAGCTAGTGTGAAGGTTTAAAGAGATTTCTGTGCTATCCATTTATTGTTTTGTGCCCTTGTTCAGTTGCCAGTCAGAGAACTAAATTAATCATAGAATTCCCAAGCTGAGCAATTTATCATTACCTTTTCATCCTTCAAAGCAGCTGTTTCCCTTCTAAACTTTCTTTTTAAACAACATACAGTAGACATCGCCTCTTTCCTGTCCTACTTGTGTTTTTAAAAATAACGGCTGTTTGAAATTCTCCATTTCTCTTTCTTCATTTTACCAAACTTTTCACTTTGTCACTGTATCATCTGTTTGAGGACTTCTTTCTGCTGTGTTCTCCTGTCCTCAGAGGGAAATCTGTGTCTTTCCTTGGCTTGCTGTCTCTTTTGACAAATACTGCTTCCACAAATCCAACCATTACCCTCTAAAAAATGATAATAGTGACATCTACTATTTATGTTCTAGGCACCTTACATATACCATCTTTAGTGCTCACATTCTGTTTTGTTATTACAAATTAACAGAGGACATGATGAAAATCATAGACATTATTATCCATGTCCCACAGCTAACAAATGTCATGATGAGCCAGGTGTGAGTGAGCCCAAATTTTTGCTATTTGCATCTTCTGTGTTGCTTCTTTAAGCCCACTCCCTGATGTTTTCATGTGTGTTTTGTACATTAATAGAATGAGTGGGAAATAAATAGCTAGCATACAAGAAATGTAAGTGTAAAAATATCCAACTTCACACACTAGGCTTAAAAGGTACTAATCATTGTGCCTGAGGGTCCCTTTGATCAGAATTAATGGAAAGGCTCTAGTCAGCTCCTATATAGTTTCCTGCTTTATTCCCAATGAAACAAAGTTCATCTTGTCAAACCTTGGTCACAGTTGGACATTCATGAGCAAGCTTTGATTGTAAGACTTATGCTGACAGTGAAAGCTAAACGGAGTCAGCAGTTTGCCATTCTAGACTAAAACTGAAAAATATTTGTGATCAGAATAATAAAGCACAACCTTCCTCTGCATTTTCCAAGCCACATCCAAAAACTTTGATGAGACATTGCCCCAAATTTTCTACTTCTACCCAGCTAAAGGACACTAAGAGAATTTTTGCCGAATGCAGGTTGAGTGGCCCCACCATTGGAGAACTGAACACAAGAGGCGAGTGTTGGTGAAGGAAAGATGGTTTATTCAAGTGCCAGCAGGTGAAGGGATGGCAGACTATTGTCTCAGAGACCATATCGTGTCCTCTGCTTCCTAAGCAACTTATAAAGGGGAGAGATAAAGGGGGTTAATGGCAGAAAGCAAGCTTTGTGCAAGGCAGCAAACAATAGGTTGGTCTGGTGGATCTTGTTATCAGCAGTCTGCTGTTGGCCTATTCCACATTCTTGTTCTGTTTTTCCCCAAAGTCATTTTCTAATATTGTGCCTGGCAGCTGTATAAGCAAGCAGCAGGTTAATTTTAAACTTTTAAGACAGAACAAGCTGGAAGCATACTGGAAACAAAATAGCTTCCCTTTAGCTAGACTCGCATTATAGTCTGAATGGCTCTGGGGTGTGCTTACAGCATGGGGAGGTGTTCCAGATCTGAAGAGACCTTGCATGCTACCTGCTTGCATGCTACCTGCTTGCTTCTCCATCTTTCTTTTTGATAGTCCTTTGCTTTGACTGGAGCCAAAATAACTATTTGGGGGGAAAAATACTTGATACAATCCACCTTAGTTGAGCTCCTTTCTGGTTTAGTTGTAGCCATGGTCTAGTTAGACATTGTCTTCCATGGTAGACACACTCAGTGCTCAATGAAGGGACCCAATCAATAAACAATTTTTCCCTAAACCATTATTGAAATAAATCAGAAGATGCCAGCCATCTCCTTATCTAACTGGTGATATGTAGATTGGGCAAATTCTGCCAAAGATATACTTGTAAGGGTGGAAAGCTAGGTGCTCACACTGTGGGTGGAGAAAGATTTCTCATGCAGAGATCAGGATATATAAAGGCAAAAAGTTTATTTTTCTGAGAAAGAGAGAGAGAGAGAAGAAGAAGAAGAAGAAGGGAGTGACCATGACACACAGGAAGGAAGGAAGTACTGGGCAATTGGGAAAAAGCTGTTTGGAATTTTTAAAGGGTAAAAATGACTTTTTTCCCTCTGCTTCAGCAGACTGATAACAGAAGTGCTGGAAAGGTATTGTAGGTGCTCTTTATTTTTTCTCTTTACTCTGGGAGGCTAGTTAGTCTGAGTCCTTGAAATGTGTTTCCGGCAGGAACCAAGACAGAGAGCTAAAGAGGAAGTCCGCACCCCTACTGTCCACTTAGGGCTCTTCAAGGCTGAGAAAACAAAACTCTTAAAATGAGTTAAGAAACGGGTGTTTTAATTAAAACAAAAAAAGGGGGATAGTTGTGTTGTGAGTTTTCTCTTCCAAGAAGCAACTATGTGCTGGGAGTTTATTTCTCTTTCTGTTACTTTATTTTCCTCTGTTAGATAGGTTATTAGTAAGGCCACCTTTTAGTACTCTCCCATGGAACTTATTTAAAAATTATTCTGTACCATCAATTTAAAAGGAACTGAAAATTATATATAACTTTTATCTTGAACATAAAGAGCCATATAATTATAATAGAAAATACATTTTCCCTGCCCTACCAAAGAAATACTAAAAGAAAGTAGAAAAATATTATTTTTAAGGAGTGGAAAATTGTTACTCTGACCAGGGACCACACCCCTGTGGTCCAGTGATGGACACATTTGAGAGAACCAGGAATTCCTCATCCCGTTACTGCTTTATGTTCCCCATCTCAGTGAAGGACACCAGGTCTCACCCAGTTGTCAAAAGATAGAAAATAATGTCTGCCCCTCCTCTCCTACACCCTCTGCAGCCAATCCATAACTGAAGCATTTCTGTTCTGTCTCAGAAAGCCTTCTTAATTTGTCCATTTACTCAGGCCTACTCCCAAGACCCTGGTTGTAAAAAGAGTTCTTCCTGGCTTGAAACTTATACAACAGTGTCCTGAATTTCTAGCTTCAAGTCTTTGTTTCCTGTAAGTCTGTTTTTCATGTTGCAGTCAGATTGATCTCTACAAAATGTAAATCTGATCATATCACTCTTTTACATAAAACACTTTAATGGTTTGCCATTGCCCTCCGGATAAGGTACAGTTTATCACAGTTCGCAAGCCTCTTGTAAATCATTCCCCTAATTACCTCTTCAGACTCTTTTTTTCTCCTCAGCTTTTGTTCCAATTATTTTGAACTACTCTAAGTCCCCAGTCATAGTGTTTTCCTTTGTTTCCAAGCCTTTGCACATACTGTTCCCATGCCTAGTACTCACTAAACCTCTCTCTGCCAAGGTTGGGAGAGGAGTGTAAATTAAATATACTGTTCCAAGGCTCCAATATTTTACTTAAAGCAATTGAATATTGAAGTATATTGTGATAAAGATGTACAGATGCTCCTCAGCTTACAATGGGGTTACATCCCAATAAACCCATCATAAGTTGAAAATATTATAAGTCAATATTTGCATTTAATACACCTAACCTATCAAATATCATATCTTAGCCTACCTACCTTAAACATACTCAGAACAATTACATTAGCCTACAGTTGGGCAAAATCATCTAAAATAAGCCTATTTTATAATAAAGTATTAAATATCTCATATAATCGATTGAATACTATACTGAAAATGAAAAACAGAATGGTTGTGTAAGTACTTGAAGTACAGCTTCTACTGAATGCATATCACCTTCGTACCATCCTAAAGTCAGAAAACTGTAAGTCGACCATTGTAAGTCAGGGACCATCTGTATCCTCTAATCCCTAGAGCAACAAATAAAAATAAGATGAAATATAGATTAAAAATAAAAAGAGGACGACTTGAAGTACAAACATTAAAATTAAAATTCAAAGAAAATAAAACAAGAAGGAGAAAGACAGGGGAAAAACTGCAAGAGACAAGTAGACACCAAAGAGCAAAAGCAAAAACAACAGAAAGATAGCCTATGAACCAGGCAAAGGGTATTTGCTGGGGGGATATTATTGCTGCAAGATAGGGAGTCATCAATGTCAAGCAATATTGTCTATGTAGAGACTTCTCAGGATCATGTTTTATTGCATAGTATTATTTCACCCTCTGCTGCCAGGGAAATGTTTAGCTTCAAGTATGTTTCCATCGGACTGTGAATAGTGGAACATAATTATTTGAAAATAGTTTCAGCTCTAAATTTAATAACTAGAGACTCTATTCTCAACATATTAGACAAGAAGAGCAACCAGATGTTAACAGCATGTCTTTAAGATCTTAATGCCAAAATGGAATGAAGCGAGTTGCTTTTTATTGTTATCTTGAACATTCTCCTTTTAGTCATGGATTTCAATATCATATTTTCTGAAAATTAAAGAATGAACTAAAATGCAATAAACCTAAAAATGTTGCCTCAAAAAATGGCTAAAGATTAGGAGTATTACTAGAGACAAAGATGGACCCTTCTTAATGATAAAAGATCTATACATCAGAAATCAAACATGTGCTTAATATGAGAGCTTTTACATACATGAAACCAAAACCTACAGAACTTAAGGATATATGGACAAATTCATTCATAGGTTGGCATTTTAACACATATTTTCAGTAATTGATAGAGTAACTTAAAAAATAAGGATGTAGAAGATCTGAACAACACAATCAACAATATTAACATTTTTTTTTTTTTTTGAAACAGTCTCGCTTTGTTGCCCAGGCTAGAGTGAGTGCCATAGCGTCAGCCTAGCTCACAGCAACCTCAAACTCCTGGGCTCAAGCAATCCTCCTGCCTCAGTCTCCTGAGTAGCTGGGATTACAGGCATGTGCCACCATGCCCGGCTAATTTTGTCTAATATATACATATATATATTAGTTGGCCAATTAATTTCTTTCTATTTATAGTAGAAACGGGGTCTCGCTCTTGCTCAGACTGGTTTCAAACTCCTGACCTCGAGCAATCCGCCCATCTCGGCCTCCCAGAGTGCTAGGATTACAGGCATGAGCCACGACGCCCGGCCAACAATATTAACATTAATAATGCTTAGCGACCACTACACCCCCAAAATGCAAATACATATCCATTTCAAGTGCACATGGACACATGGAGTGGTCAGCAAGATTGATCATGTGCTGGTCCAATAAAGCAATCTCAGTAGATTTCAAAAGATTGAGATTTTACATAGTATGTTCTCTTACCACAACAGAAATAAATTGGAAATAAAGAACAATAAGATATCTAGAAAAGATCTAAATTTTTGAAAATAAACCAACTAAATCCTAAACCATCCATGGGTCAAAGAAAAAAGCACAAAGTAAATTGGAAAATACTTTTTTTTTTTTTGAGACAGAGTCCCGCTTTGTTGCCCAGGCTAGAGTGAGTGCCGTGGCATCAGCCTAGCTCACAGCAACCTCAAACTCCTGGGCTCAAGCAATCCTTCTGCCTCAGCCTCCTGAGTAGCTGGGACTACAGGCATGCGCCACCATGCCCGGCTAATTTTTTCTATATATATTAGTTGGCCAATTAATTTGTTTCCATTTTATAGTAGAGACGGGGGTCTCACTCTTGCTCAGGCTGGTTTCGAACTCCTGACCTCCAGCAATCCGCCCATCTCGGCTTCCTAGAGTGCTAGGATTACAGGCGTGAGCCACCATGCCCAGCCTTAAATTGGAAAATATTTTTGACTGAATAATGTTTTTTAAAAAATCAAAGTTTATCAAATGCAGCTAAGGCAATGCATGAGTGAATATTGAAGTTTATTAAATACTTTTTTATCTAAAAATATTGTTTCAAACTACATAACCTTAAGTAAACTATGGTATACATGAATGAAGCATATTCCTGGGAACCCTGAGTTGAAAAGCACAGCTCAACAACACACTTTTTGTTATTCAGTTGGGCAGAAAATACAGTGTCTGCTTAACTCTCCACATTGAAAACATACTAATTTCCAATGTCATTGGGTACCCATTGAACTTCACCTTAACAAGTCCCCTGGATTTGAGTTTGAATATGAAAATCTCTTCCTAATAAAGAAATGGGGAAAAGAAGAAAAAAAAAGAATGAATATGAAAGAATGATAGTTCATTTTTATCAACAGGTCTTTTCCTTAAAATTACAACTCTTCCCATGCCTCAATATTTAACCCAAAATCATAAAGGAGGCATTTTCATCATACCCATCATGGTACGTTGATTCTGCCTCTTCCCTATAAGAAACACAAAAACATTATAGAGATATTTTGAGGTTCTTTTTGTTCACCTCAAATAAGAAAATCCTTTCATAAATCAAAATTCACTGAATTCTGAAAGCGGTATTCCTTAAAATTGAAAGGGTCTTTTAAAAAAAAATAGAAAATGTATATATGGAGATAAAAATCCCAACAGCTTGTATGTAACTTTGTTTTGTATGTTGAACCTAAGGGCTTGCTGTTGAATGAAACTTCCATGAGCTTCATTTTGAATGAAGGGTGATATCCCAAACATTAGCAATGCAGACACAGATTCAAACTGAACTGGTTTCCTCTGAGCCATTGACCCCTGTTTCTCTCATTTGAATTCAAAATAGAGCCTTTCGAGTGTGAAATTTATGCTCTTTTGCCTCACAGTCTGTGCCAGACACTGTATTTATCTCTTTATAGTTGTCAAACACTGAAATTATCATGATAACTCTGGGAAGCTACTATTATTATCACCCTGATTATCCCCATTTTACATCCAAGAAAACTGAGGTGCCGAGAGGTAAAACAACTTGACCAAGATCACCTCGCTATAAATGGCAACCTTCAGGCGTAAGCCCAGATCTGATTGAATCCAAACCCAGTGTCCTTTCAATTATACTTGCTGACCTATTTGTGCTCCTTCACCTGTCTATGTCCTCACTCAACTTCTCTTCCTCCCTTCTTTCGCCCCTTCTGTGCAGGCCTGTGACCAAGGTGTAGACTAAGAAGTGGAGTCATGCTTCACACGGCCATATCATGCTGGCAGCCATTCCTGGGTCTGGCTGTGGTGTTAATCTTCATGGGATCCACCATTGGCTGCCCCGCTCGCTGTGAGTGCTCTGCCCAGAACAAGTCTGTCAGCTGCCACAGAAGGCGGCTGATCGCCATCCCAGAGGGCATTCCCATTGAGACCAAAATCTTGGACCTCAGTAAAAACAGGCTGAAAAGCGTCAACCCCGAAGAATTCATATCCTATCCTCTGCTGGAGGAGATAGACTTGAGTGACAACATCATCGCCAATGTGGAGCCAGGAGCATTTAACAATCTCTTTAACCTGCGTTCTCTCCGCCTGAAAGGCAATCGCCTCAAGCTGGTCCCTTTGGGGGTATTCACGGGGCTGTCCAATCTCACCAAGCTTGACATTAGTGAGAATAAGATTGTCATTTTACTAGACTACATGTTCCAAGACCTACATAACCTGAAGTCTCTAGAAGTGGGGGACAATGATTTGGTTTATATCTCTCACAGGGCCTTCAGTGGGCTACTTAGCTTGGAGCAGCTCACCCTGGAGAAATGCAACTTAACAGCAGTACCCACAGAAGCCCTCTCCCACCTGCGCAGCCTCATCAGCCTGCATCTGAAGCATCTCAACATCAACAATATGCCTGTGTATGCCTTTAAAAGACTGTTCCACCTGAAACACCTAGAGATTGACTATTGGCCTTTACTGGATATGATGCCTGCCAATAGCCTCTATGGGCTCAACCTCACGTCCCTTTCGATCACCAATACCAACCTGTCCACTGTACCCTTCCTTGCCTTTAAACACCTGGTATACCTGACCCACCTTAACCTCTCCTACAATCCCATCAGCACTATTGAAGCAGGCATGTTCTCTGACCTGACCCGCCTTCAGGAGCTTCATATAGTGGGGGCCCAGCTCCGCACCATTGAGCCTCATTCCTTCCAAGGGCTCCACTTCCTACGCGTGCTCAACGTGTCTCAGAACCTGCTGGAAACACTGGAAGAGAATGCGTTCTCCTCCCCTAGGGCTCTGGAGGTCCTGAGCATTAATAACAACCCACTGGCCTGTGACTGCCGTCTCCTCTGGATCTTGCAGCGACAGCCCACCCTACAGTTTGGTGGCCAGCAGCCCATGTGTGCTGGCCCAGACACCATCCGTGAAAGGTCATTCAAGGATTTCCATAGTACTGCCCTTTCTTTTTACTTTACCTGCAAAAAACCCAAAATCCGTGAAAAGAAGTTGCAGCATCTGCTAGTGGATGAAGGGCAGACGGTTCAGCTAGAATGCAGTGCTGATGGAGACCCGCAGCCTGTGATATCCTGGGTGACACCCCGAAGACGTTTCATCACCACTAAGTCCAATGGTAGAGCCACAGTGTTGGGTGATGGCACCTTGGAAATCCGCTTTGCCCAGGATCAAGACAGTGGGATGTATGTTTGCATTGCTAGCAATGCTGCTGGGAATGACACCTTCACAGCCTCCTTAACTGTGAAAGGATTCACTTCAGATCGCTTTCTTTACGCAAACAGGACCCCTATGTACATGACTGACTCCAATGACACCATTTCCAATGGCACCAATGCCAATACTTTTTCCCTGGACCTTAAAACAATACTGGTGTCTACAGCCATGGGCTGTTTCACATTTCTGGGAGTGGTTTTATTTTGTTTTCTTCTCCTTTTTGTGTGGAGCCGAGGGAAAGGCAAGCACAAAAACAGCATTGACCTTGAGTATGTGCCCCGAAAAAACAATGGTGCTGTTGTGGAAGGGGAGGTGGCTGGACCCAGGAGGTTCAACATGAAAATGATTTGAGGGTCCACCACTCACACTACTGTCTCTTTGTCATTGTTGGTTTCAGTAAGACAGTCTGGCACAATAAATTACTAGGTTAGGAGGCAGCTTCGTGCAGCTGCCCCCGTATCAAAGCAGGGTTCGTGGAAACAGAAGGACTTCTTGTGGAGACTTTCCATCTAGAGGCAGGCAGACCTGTGTTAGAGCCCTTCACACAGTGGGATACTAATTGTTTGCATTGCAAATATTGGCATTCTGGGGATCTCAGTAATGAACTTGAACCTTTGGCTCATGCTCATGGACAATTATTCAGCATTTTCTACCACTGCAAAAACAAAAGAAAAAATAAAAAAGAACAACCTACAGTGTAGGATTTACATATTAAAAAGACACATTTGTCTAAAACATACTCTACAGAAAAATTTGTATCTATAATTATCATTTGTTAAAGCCTTGCATCATACCATATTGTTGGTTCAGCACCACAAAGAGGTCAATATATTCTTTACTTTTCTTTTTAAAACATATATGCTGTATGTGTTTTAAAGCAATATGAATGAGAGGTTGTGCTTTTAGTTACTCACCACTATAGATCCCAGTGTGATTTCACCTTCCTTTGCCTACAGATAACCCTGAGACTAGATCCCTGGAGTTTGGGGCGGAGATATGTTGAGAGGCGTGTTTGTCTGATTTAGGATGCCAAGAAACAGGACCCAAGGCAAAACTGCTCAACTCTGTTAACTTATGTTACTATAAATAAAGGCATGTGCCTAGTTTTGATACAGAATGGAATATTTTTTATACTTGTAATATCACACTGGACCAGTTTACTGTAACAAAGCCCTTGGTTTCTCCAGAAGGTGGTGAGGTGGTGTGCCACTAGATGTACCTGTAAAATGCAAGGTAGGTGTTAATAATCAACGTGATCCATTTAACCACCCCTTGATTTTACTTTCATCAGTTGCTGCTAATGGGTTAATAGAAAATGGCAAAAGAGGTAATAGTTATATATAATTACAAGGTAATATTCACCAATAGCTAAGATCAAGATTTCAGATGTTCAAAAGCTCTCTGCATAAGGAGTTCTCAGATGCCAACACAAACCAGGGTGTTCTGTGCATAATTAAGGATCTGTTTAAAACATGTTAGCTGCCTCCAGGCTAGATTGCTGCTAGTCAAAGGGAACATCTAGCTACTGCTACTCTGATGCTCTCTATTCAAATGCTGTGCACACAGTATTACCTTGAATAGGCAACTTCGGGATTTCTCCCTGCTTCCTTACCAAGTAGATTTTGGTTTTTATTTTGAAAATTATCTTGGGTAGGTAAGAGGAATCTATCTTGTTTTTAAAGTGAAAAGAAACAAGGTGGATCAAAAAACACTTACTGATTTTTTTTTTTCTCTGCTGAGGGAAAAGTTAGAGCCCTATCAAGACATTAAATCATGCTGATTCTTTTACCCCTCTCACCCAAAGATTCTTGTCCAATTAGTTTGCGTTAATGATTATTTATTCCTCAAAGTTGAACATTCTAGTTTTTTAAAAAAATGGTAACATGCCGTTACCACCACCGGTGATCGGGTTCAAAGGGGGCGTATTTCCAGTTGGCTAAATATTGAGTGAATGACTTTGGTCTGAGAAAGTATTGAATATAGACTGTATTCATGATATGTCATATGTTTAACATAGAACAGTTAGGAAATTTCTACACTTTTCACATTTTGAGAGGAACTTGAAAATAGGTTCCCTTTTGGGTAGCATGTAAGCTGGAGTAGAAGGTCTCTGGAATTTGCTTCTTTACATACTAGATTGGGGATTTGACTTTCGAAAACCTGGCTCTTTTTAGTATTTGAAATTTTGAGGAACTTTTATAAAATTAAATCGACCCAAATAAAAATAATCACAGGCCCAGAAATTGTTTTGTCAATTGGATAGCAACACAGATAAACACATTTCTCCCTTAACAAAGGGAAGAAAGTAAGATAGAAATTGAAGAATTGCCTATTTGTCATTTTTCCTGATGGTTATCACCTATCCTTTAGAAATTCATTCTCTATTTGTGACAATTACTTTATTTATATTAAACAATGCAAATAAAGCTCTGCTGTGTAGACTCTTATAAATCCAACTTGTGTACAAATGGAATGGGGCCTTTCAAATTTTAAAAACGAGCAAAGTGAAAGTGGAGAGATAGTCTTCCAAAAGTTAATAAAAACTACTTCATCTTAATGTTGCAGCATTTTATGAAGCAAGTATTTAATTATCAAAAGAGAAATGCTGAGCAATTAATAAAATAATTTTGTGATTCTAACTGCTATGTTCTGTCAAAGTAAATCTTGGCTCAAAACAGCTGAGTGAAATGAAATTGGACTGAAGTTAACTCATCCATGAAAATATTTAGTTAAAAGATTTAGTTATTATTCCATTAGATAGACTCTCGGGAGTTTCTATACTCAGATCCATGGAACAATAATTATTTAAGATATTACTAAGAATTCTTTGGAAAAAGAGTCCCACCGACTAATAAATTGGGGAAATGCTTCATTCCATAACCACCTCTTAGAGGTTTGAGATTGGTATGAGCCTAAGAAACTTCTGAAAAATTCTGTAAACAAGAATCCTGCTTAATATTATTTCTGTAAGGGTTTCTCTTATTTGAGTAGAAAGCACGTCTTATTATGATGTAACTTTTAACATCTTCAAAAACTAGGGTTCCATAGAACTCAGATTGGTCAACATTAGAGTAGTACTTTTCTGAAGTATTCCTAAACATAGTATTTCTAATAAGAGGAAACTTACTGTTTGAATTGGGTTCCAATAGATTACTAAAAATATATATCACTTGTATAAATGTTCAGATTATAAAAGTATATTTTCTTATTTCCAGGAGAATTGGCTACTTTCTGCCTGAGACATCCATCATAGTAATGGATTTATAGATAATTGATTAGACATTTAGTTTTCTACATTCTCACTGTTGGAGCAGATCTTGGATTCCTTTTCATATCTGCAAAGCTCTGGCATTCTATTGACTGTAACTCTGATATTTAAGTAACCAATTTCACAAAGGTATTCACTTGCATGAATTTTCCCTTATGGCTTCAAATTATCTCTCCGTTAGCTCAAACTGGACCATGATAGAGAATAACAGCTCAAACCAGCACCAAATTATCCCCTTAGGTATGACATCTGAGTCATTTTCTTCCAAGAAGGTTTGTTTCAAAGTATACAACACAGTTGTTTGTCTCAGCAATTCATTCTGAGTTGACCAGTACTCTCTCTATATAAATAAAGCCTTTTCAGAAATGTGTTTATTCTCGCCAGCCATTAAATCTGTATAAGAAAAAATTCTATGACTAGTCCTAATGGTCTAAAATAATTAACATATGGTCCCAAATATCTGAAATACATACTACTAAAGTATGATAGCTCACCCAAACAATTTTGTGTAATGTGTTCCTGGTAAGGGATTTCTGCTTTTCCAAATTTTCATATTACCCATTTTTAAGCCACTTTTCATTCTCATTGCATTTATAATTATGGCTTTTCAGATATTCTCAAAGTTTGAAAATATAAGCCAGAAATTACCAAGACTCATACTTCCGAGTTCCTAGGGACATTTGTAGAACTCTGGTTATGCTCAGTTTTCTCAACAATTTTGCTTGTCACCAAACTCCCCACAAAGGCATTTAGGATTTGCTCAACAGTATTTAGAGTAGATTCTTTTTTCATTGTTCTATCAAATATTATGTGCTCCTCAGTTCTCAAAAAAGTCCAGAAGTTACAATCTTCTCTGACTTTTTTAAAAAAGGATTATTTAAATTTCACTTGCATTGAAGCCTGATGTTTGTCACTTTCCATTACTCAAGTAAGAACAAATGTATTTTTATATTAGAAGTACAAAAGAGAGGATGTGATCTTGGAGAAATAAAAGTGAGTAGAGCCCTATGTAAATTAACTTATACTTCCAGGGTCTCCCTTCATCTCTGTGTCAAGACATTTGTTTTAACTTCAGCACTGCGTTCAGTTGTTCAACAACACAATGTGTCTGGAGGCTTTCTAGCAGAGAAAAAAAGTACATCATTTTCAGCTTAGAAGGCTAAGGCCTATATCAAGAATTTTTAAAAGTTTGGAAGAAGACACTTGATCCATTTTAATTCTATTTTCTTTATTTCTAATTTTTATAGTTATTGCCTAACTGAAGAATAATCAGAGATTATGCTCTTCTTTAACTTTCATTGGTGTCTTTTTATCCTTCTTCTCTATGACCTGGTCACCTATAGTTCACATGAGCTATTCCAAATGGGATTTTTGTGGCATATGAACCTAGTAACAAAACCTTTGAGGCCAAAGCCATTTGTTCTACTCGGTACTTAGGTAACAATTTATCATCTCTATAACTGGAATTAACATTTTCCGTTAGACTAATACATTATGTGCCTGGTTATTTCCATTGACTTTCCATCACTGGCTTTGGGAGCTCCATTCGATTCCTTTCTTCTAAAACACTTGATATTTTTTTATGGAGGGGTTTTGGAGTTATTCTGCCTTTATGTAAAGATAGCCTTGAAAAATGAAATATTATTTGACTTATTAATTTTGGAATTTTTTATTTTGGTTAGGCAACAAAGGGCATTTCCTGGTAGTTTAGCAAACACTTGACAGAAACCTTTCCATGACACTATCCTTCACTCCTTCAAAAGCCATTCCTAAAAGAGCCTTCTCATTTACACTCCAGCAAATGACTACTGGAAAAGGACAACTTCACAACATATGACTACAAGATGCAATGATAGCTGATTGATGTGATCGTTAGTTCAATGTACCTTTTAAACACCAGGTTCAGGAGCCGTAGTCTAGGCATGCAAGGTTTAGCCAAGTAAACTATGTTTTAAATGAGCAATTAATGACAAGTTTTCCATCTGAAGTTGGTTTGTCTGTTTGGGGAAAAGTAAATGTAGGTTCATGTTTTCTCAAAAAATAGTAGGGACTGGAAACTCCTTATTCTATGTGAGCTTTTCAAAAGATGGCTTATGATAAGATATTTGTAATGACAACAACAAAAGACGTGATTAAGATGTTTGTAAAAGGTTTATTTTTCTAAAATAGGACTGGAGGTGATCTTCCTTTTTCTGTATGTGGGAATTTGATCAGGACAAGCTTGCAGGTGCCCCAGACTGCCCTGCTCCTTTCACCCAGGTCTTGGATACCTCTTCTCCCTCCCCCCACCCCCAGTCTCCCAGGAGAATATCCTGGATAGGAAGGAGGAAGAGAGCAGGGACTAACTTCCCTGGGACAGCCCATGGAGAGAGGAAAGCTTTGGTCTCCCCTACATTCCTGCCTCCCTTCCTGATGCCACAGTTGAAATGATCCTTCCTTCTCCTGCTCTGCCTACTCTCCACTGTCACCCCCCAGCTGCCGTTATGCCTCCTCAATGAATGCTCTCTCCAGGCATAAGTCTTCTTTCATTAGTTCTCAGAAATTCTTGGGTAATTGTTAAACTGGAAATTGCTTTAAAAAAAAAAAACCCTCCAGCCTATCTCACATAACACTTTAAAAGTTAAGACTTACCATTCACATAATCACAAGCTGACAGCAATCTGCAGGTTGAGTGATTCTGATTTTTTTTCCTCTCTCTCTTCCAGAAGCAGGTGGGTTGATATAATGCCAGTCTTAAATAGAAAGCTTTATTTATAGCCTTAGCAGAATGAGAAAAGAGCTGGCATAATCAAGAGAGTACTTCACATTTTAAGGAAAGCTCTACCTTTAATATGCAAAATAGCCATTAGAAGACAACAAAAATGCAAATTTACATTCTACTAAATTGGCTAACTATATTCCTATAAAGTTCAAAAGGTAACTGTCCATACTAAAAATGGGTCAAAGATTTTGTGCCTATTCTAGAAGGACTAAAAAGAAAGGCAGAAATTACCATGTTAATATTCTTCAGTTTGTTGCACACCTCCTATTCTAAATTGCTTTAATGTATCTTTAATCAATGCTGCAATATAATCAATAAAAACTTACAATATAGTCAAATAATTATTAAGCAGGAAATTAATTCAGACTTGCAAAAAATTTCTTTCATTCTTTACAACGATGTATGTCTGGCAACATACTGCTCATATACGTATTTGTGGGATAGCAAGAGATTGGCAAAGAGTCATGAACAAACTTTGTAGAGAGGCCATTTGGAAGAACACATGCTCTTTTTTTACCCAGTTATAAAATCAGGTGTGCCCTACACACCTGGTCGCTGGATACACAAGACAGTTGTCTTCACATTTTTTCCATATGGTATGGAGTGTCCCAAATCATAATTAGTTAAAAAGCTATTGTTCATATATACATATATAAATATGTGGGGGAGGGTGGTTTGATTTTTTTTTAAGTGTTTAAAATGTAACTGTTTTAAAAGTTGATAAGCTTGAGCAGAAGAAAAAAAAAGAAACAGAATGTGTGTCTGTGTTTTCCTTTAATGTCTTTTATCAAAATCCTATTTTGGGAATATCCCATGATTGGAAGTTACTAACCAACAACCTAACAAAACATTTTTTAAAAATGCCTGATCGCTTGTTTTTGTTTTCAAAAAAAATAGTGCTAATGAAAAAATGTATCTTGATTTTAGGTTTGTGTCTCATTGACTATTATTGATTAATTATTGTGGGCATGTTTTTTTTAACATGTAAAAACAAGTTAACTTATTTTATGAACATGTAAAATAAGTTAAGAAAACATGTTTTCTTTGCTGATGAAAAGGGCTTAAGCATCTGACATCTCCGTTAAATCCATCGAAGTATTATTAAGAAATGAAATGTAATAAAAGGCAATTGGAGTCATATTAGAAAATATTTTCTTATTGAGAGAAACAGGCTATGTAAGTCTCACAAGGACATGAGGTTGTTCAAATCACTTTAGTGCTGTTTTAATTGAATAAATCTACCAGACTGTCAGAGATTAAGCAGAGCCAGGGGAATCTGATTCAAATGTCAGGTTAGTAGAGACTACTCAGACAGGAATCAGAAGCCAGGCTACCAGGTTCCTTGTATGCCAAATTATGAAGTGGTCATAGTTTGACGTCCTGAATATTGGAATCTGTTTAATATCAACCACACTATAAAGATATTCCACTTTAGTCAAAATAAATCTTGTACCACTTGCAAAATTATCTCAAATTCATTTGACTTGGTTACATAAGCAAATGATATGCATGACTTTAGGCATGAAATATATTTGAGCAAGAAGTGAAGAGTTTGACAAGCCATACATACAGCACCATCATATGGTTTTCTTTCTGAGTTCGCTTTCACTCTGCCAACGTTTAATGATTCCAGATATTATATAAGGTAGAAAGGCACAAAAAATTAAAAAGAAAAAATTTTTGTCTCCAAGAAAATTGGTAACGAGAAAAAGAAGGTTGTCTAGTGTTAAAGAGGAAATGAATTTGAAAATTTAAAAACTACTCTTGTGCAATCTTTGTGCTGAGAGCGAAGATGCTCTCTTTCCTTTGGTACTTGAGGGAATGGGCTTTAGAAAGATGTGCTCAGGTATCTGTCATCATCCATGGTGTCATCTTCACCCTGTGTAGCTCATTGGATGCTTTCCAGGGAAGAAGGAGGAGGTGGAGGAGGAAGCAAAAAAGCCTGGAAGTCATGTTGTTACGTGACAAGAAAGCCTGAAATTCAGGTCCAGTCAGAAGCAAACACACAAATTCTGAGGTTGCTAGCAAGAAATTCAGAAAAGGACAATTTGCTCTTCTTTAATTGCAAAATGAAGAGCTTGCCACCAGAGAGGTATTTTCTTTTCCTTGAAGATTTTCTGGCAATGCCAGAGCTGCCTGGGGAAGAGTCACATCTCTAACAACGGGCTTTCAGTTTTATACCACTAAACTAGTATGACTGAAACAAAGAACGATTTCCCACAAACATAGTTTTGAATGTATTGGGTATTCGTCTCTGCCAATTAATATGACAAGTTAGTTTGTCCAGTAAACTTTACCAATTAGGGATAATATGGTCCCAATACTTCAGGACTTGTTCTTATACAATGAGAAGAAATAATATAATGAAGCCAAATCCTTAAATGAAAATGTTCAGCCAAATCCTGAACATACTTTTAACTCGGTGGCCTGGCTTCTGGCTCTGAACTTATAAAGACTTTCTGGTCGTGTGCTACTTCAGAGATGTAAAAGCTTATCATAGTTATATGTTTCTGTTTTTATTTTGTTTCTTCTTTCTCTCAGTTTCCTCAGTCAGGAGCATACTGCCCCTGCTAGGTGGCTGTTACTGTTTCTGTGTCATTTGTTATCGTCTAAACAAAAATTATGAGTTCCTACCTACTCCCTTTTAGACAGATAAGCTTATTGTACAATCTATATTTTTTTCTCAATTACCTTATTATCAGAACTAAGATATAGGAAATGGAGATTAATGTGGAATAAAGCCAAATTAAGGATAAAATTGAGAAACCTGGGGGGAAATTCACCTGCTGTTTTTGCCACTGATTGGTGGAAAATCTGGAAACACTGGCTTCTAGGGCATGTCACATTGGTGCCTTTCATCAGCTCTTATAAATAACTAAATGCAAAAATTATGACCCTCTATCAAAAATGTTGGATTAGAAAAGAAGTCCCTTGTTATAGCCATATGGGCATTGTTTCATTCCATAATATTCTGAACTGGGTAAATCATGACATGTCAATAAATCTCTCTAAAATAGTACATGTGTTTTAATGCCAGAAACACACACACAGGCACACACAAACACATGCATACATATACATATATGTTACTAAAAGTTGCCTGTAGAGAAGATAAGGAAAAAGAAAAGGCAGATGAAAAATATACAGCTTATCTGAGGATTCTCGATACTCTGTTTGGCAGCTAATAAAATAAAAAAAAAAAGAAAAAAAACCTAAGAACACAACTCAATCATTAAGCTTGTCGGGGTCTGAGATGAAAACCCAGGGAGAGTCTCCATAAAAAACAGCACACTACTACATAGGTTACCTCTGATCGAAAGACTAAATCTTACACGTGATACTAAAAGTTATATCTATAGTGAATGATGTTAGAATTTTCATTATCACATTGGGAGATAAATCTATTTTCCAGATCCCCCTCTAAGGCAGAAATAACATTTATGTGAATGTTTCCAACCACAGCATCACTAGTCATGTTATTTCTAAGCACAAGCGATCAAGCATGCTGGTGCCATAGCACAAAGGCAATTCACTCATCTGGTCTCCTCCTTTAGCCACGGGCTATTAGCGGGATGTACAAAAGACTAATAGGTTATATCCATTATATACATACAGGGCTCTGTATAAAAGTTAAATAAAACACCTCATTAAACACACACATACACAAATCCATACTGTGGCATCCAGAGTTTCTTCAAGCCTCGTAGCATATCAGTTCAAACATCCTACAGGGAATTAATTCATTGAGCACAGAACAAACGTGTAATGCAAAGAGATTGCCAAGTCAGCTCCACCACCTAGATTTATAGACACTCTTCTATCTTAGCAACACCTGGATAATCCAGTGGCCAGCACTTCAGTGGTCTCAAGAGCCCTTCATGACACTACTATTAGAAAGTTGCTGGTGTTAATGCAGGGCTGGTTTCAATATAGGGCAGCTGTTTTCTGCCCGGAGTGTTTCTGGAGTGAAAAAAAGGGTTCACAAAACCTTAAAGTAACTGAAAAATATATCCTAGCTGGGGAGTCTAGAGAAGAGTAGTTCATTTTTTAGGTAATTCAATGTATTTCAAATTACATTCAAAATGCATTTGATAAGAACTCTAGAGCACAAGCTTTTCAAATAAATTACATTGAGTGAATAAGAATATATAAAATAGAACTTAATTGTAAAGGAAAATGGGTGGTGTTTATTTATAAACACTGTCACACTGCCTCTAATATTGATCTTCATGGTGTGGGTTCCAAATAAGTAAACAAGTTCTGTATTGAAAATTATTTTAAGTGTTTATGTACTTAAATCCTTTAAAATACTGCCAATATTAGCTCAAATACATGCCCATTGAAAATTCAGGTATCTACTTAATTCTTTCCTTCCCATCCTTGATTAGAAATTAGAAATCAGATTTCTCCAGCTTTTGTTTTAAAAATGTAGAAAATTTAATTTTCCACTTATCGAAGCACAATCTCCTTTCATTCATTCATTATTCATTGATTTCATCATGCAGTATCTACTGAGTAGCCGTCATCATCACAGTAACTCAACAGCACATCACTAACGTCATGATCAAACTGTGGTTCAAACTTTAATCCTGTGTTCCTCCACATTAACTCCTATGGCTTCCATTTTGATCACAGCCTGTTTCTTCTTCTTTCATCCAAATCATGTGGTTAAGAGATAGGCCTTAGTGTCCACCCGGCCAGGCACAAGTCTGGCAGTAAGGACCTACCTGCTTTAATGATCCAGTCTCAGGGAGTCAGAACAGTTAAGTGCTAAAAAGACAAGGATCTAGCGTAAGAGTCCATAGGGCTCTGTCACTGGATTCATGTCTCTTTATGGGCAAGCAACTTAACATCTCTGCATCCCCCTCTCTCAACATGACCATAACACTACCTACCTCACAAGGGTGCTGTGAGGCTTACAGTGAAAAGCATGAGGGAATGGTACATAGAACAAGAGACCTTGTACAAAGGTGCTACAGGATTTAGAGTGACTAGGCGTCAATGCTTATGAAGCCCTCTTCCCCTGCGAGCCCCATGTCTGCCGGGATATATCTAATCCCTTTACAGCTAGAATCTAAAATGGCATTGGCCATCAGTCAGTTTGATTTATCTTTAATATTACTGACTTCTACAAAATTCATAACAAGCCCTACTCTCCTTGTTTGGGAGATGCTAGCTTGGAAAAGTTACTCATTTTAACAAAGGAGAACGGAAATGATTCATTTCCAGGTGCTGGGAGTAGAGAAACAATTATTTCAATATAAAATGAGAGTTTGAATGGATATCTTCAAGAGGATGCATTTTATTGAAGAAATTTATTGCCTGGGCTTTCTGTTGTTTTCAATCTGACTCCCCAGCTTTCTGTATTATTGTTTTAATATACATCCTTTTTCCCTTTTCTTGGAAGGGAAGCTATAATCCTTCTTGTTTCATGATGCTTCTTTTCATTCAGTCTGTTTTGCTCAAAGGGCAAATACTTTTCAATAACTATTGTAATTATTTTTTTAGAGGGCCATTTTTAATTGCCATATTGTTTAGCTAAGCCCTATTGTCTTGGTGTCCTTCAAAACTGTCGATTGCTTTAAAATATAGGGGAGGGAGGGGGAGCTGATAAGCACATTGTTGTAATTGATTTGTATGTTTGAATTGTCTTACCAGAAAACAAGGTTATGAATTTCATCTGTTGAGACACAAAAATAAAATACTTTCCTAAAGAATTCTATTTGGTTTTTGAATGTTCTAAAACAGCTCTTCTGCTTCTCTTTATCTTTTTAATTTTTCATTAATAGGGTTGCATTATTAATCATACATTGCAGTAGAAACCTAGGCTTCTCCTACATTTATTGGTATAGTTCAATCCTTTATTATATAAATTTGGAAAACTAAAATGAAATTGTTCAAGACTTAGAACTGAAAGAAATCAAGAATAGCCCATTCAGAGGGGTCTGCATTTAAGGCTGATCATAAATTACATAAGACAGATAGATGAGTGTGAAGAAATAGGCCCTTTCAAGGCCTATTTTTCCAGTGGAAAATATCACAGCAAGTGATGAGAAATGACCAAGAGATATTATTTTTGTCAGTCAGGAAACTTTAAGAAATGAGATGTTTTTGTCTGCTTTGTCGAAGATTAGTTGGCTATATGAGGATGGTTTAATATCTGGGTTCTTGGTTCTGTTCCACTGGTCAATGACCCTATTCTTGTGCCAGTCCCAAGCTCTTTTAATTACTATAGCCTTGTAGTATAGTTTGAAGGCTGGTAAATTGTTACCTCCTATTTTGTTTTTATTGCCTAGGATTGATTTTGCTATACAGGATCTTCTCTGGTTCCATATGAAGCGTAAAATTATTTTTTCTATATCTGTGAAAAATGGTGGTGGCATTTTGATGGGGATTGCATTGACTCTGTAGGTCACTTTGGGTAGCATAGACATTTTAACAATGTTGATTCTGCCGACCGATGAGCAGGGTATATTCTTCCACCTCTCTAGATTCTCTGCTATTTCCTTCTTCAGTGTTTCGTAGTTCTGCCTGTATATGGTCTTTTACCTCCTTAGTTAAATATATTCCTAGGTACTTTATTTTCTTTGTTGCTACTTTGAAGGGAATTGAGTCTTTCATTTGGTTCTCACTTTTACTGTTCTTGGTGTATATGAATGCCTCTGATTTCTGTGCATTGATTTTGTATCTTGAGACTTTACCAAATTGATTTATCAGATCAAGGAGTCTCTTGGTTGAATCCTTGGGGTTTTCTGGGTATAACATCATGTCATCAGCAAAGAGTGAGAGTTTGATCTCTTCTGCTCCCATTTGGATGCCCTTAATTCTGCTCTCTTGTCTGATTGCTGTAGTGAGGACATCTAGCACTATGTTCAATAGAAGTGGAGATAGTGGACAACCTTGTCTTGTTACAGTTCTAAGTGGGAATGCTTTCAATTTTTCCCCATTCAGTATGATATTGGCTGTGGGTTTGTCATATATGGCTTGTATCATTTTTAGGTAAGCCCTGTCTATGCCTATTTTGTTGAGCATTCTTATCATAAAAGGGTGTTGAATTTTGTCAAATGCTTTTCTGCATCTATTGAAAGGATCATATGGTCTTTGTTTTTGCTTCTGTTTATATGGTAAATCATTATTTTAAGACTTATTTCACCATCTTTAAAGGACTGCATCACTTTTATCAGCATTTTTAGCACATTGGTTTCATGATCTCAGAGCCTAAGATGATTCTGCCAGACCAATCTATGTTGAGCCCCAGCTAAGTGGATATTTCCAAGAAGTCGATCCTAGAGCCTTTAAAATAACCATTCATTAAAGAATCATCCATTCACCATTATTTGAAGAATGGTAGCCCTTTTAACCCTTCTTTCAAGAATCCTTTGTTGGAGCTGGCCCTTTTGAGAGGTGTTATGTGCCGGTCCTGTGTCAGTCCTTTGTTCTAGCTGTTTATCCTCAGAGATGAGAAGTGTGGATGTGTGAGACTGGTGGAAAGTGCTGATCATGTTTCAGCACTTTTACCCAAGTCTTCAGACTGATTTGATGACTCAGCTTGGAATGGAAAACGTTTCTGGCAGACAAATCTATGTTGAGGCCCGGGTACCTTGATTTTTCAAGGAGTATGTAGCAGACCTTTGAAGATAATTATTATTTTAAAACTTATTTCACCATTATTTCACCATCTTAAAGGACTGCAGCACTTTTACCAACGTTTTTAGCACATTGGTTTCTCGAGCTCAGAGCCAAAGATGATTCTGGCAGACTAATCTTTGTGGATGCCCAGCTAAGTGGATATTTTTAATATTTCACCCCATTGACAGCATAGGACAGATCCTCCAAACAGAAAATCAACAAAGAAATAATGGACTTAAACAGAACTCTAAAACAAATGGGCCTGACTGACAGGACATTTACCATAAAACCACTAAACATAAATTCTTCTCCTCAGCTCAGGGTTCATTCTCTAAGATTGACCACATCCTAGGACACATAGTATGTCTCAACAATTTAAAAAAATAGAAATCATACCATGTATCTTTTCAGATCACAATGGAATAGTAGTAGAAATCAACCCTAATGAGAACTCTCATTTCTACACAAAGTCATGGAAACTAGGCAACCTTTTGCTGAATGATCACTTCATAAATGAAGAAATCAAGATGGAAATCAAATGATTCTTTGAACTAAATGACAAAGGAGACACAGTTATCAAAACCTATGGGACACAGCTAAAAGCAGTCCTGAGAGGAAAGTTCATTTCCATAAATGCCTATATCCAAAATTTGAAAAGATGACAAACAGACAACCTAATGAATCATCTCAAAGAGCTGGAAAAAGGAGAACAGACCAACCCCAAACCCAGCAGAAGAACTGAAATCATTAAGATCAAATCAGAACTAAATGAAATTGACAACAGGGAAACCATAAGGAAGATTAACATAACAAAAAGTTGGTTCTTTGAAAAAATTAACAAAATTTAAACACCTTTGGCTAGACTAACAAAAAGCAGAAAAGAGAAATCTCTAATAAGCTTCATCAGGAACAATAAAGGAGAAATTACAATGGATGCCATGGAGATACAAGATATAATTCATGAATACTATAAAAACCTCTATGCACACAAACTGGAAAATGTGGAGGAAATGGACAATTTCTTAGAAACACACAGCCTCCCTAGAGGCTCAACCAGGAAGAAATAGAATTCTTGAACAGATCAATATCAAGGACTGAAATTGAAACAGCAATAAAAAACCTCCCTAAAAAGAAAAGTCCTGGACCAGATGGTTTCACACCTGCATTTTACCACACCTACAAGGAAGAACTGGTGCCTATCCTGCAGAAATTATTCCACAACATCGAGAAGGATGGAATTCTCCCCAACACATTTTATGCAGCAAACATAACCCTGATACCAAAACCAGGAAAGGATGCAACCAAAAAAGAAAACTACAGACCAATATCCCTAATGAATATAGATGCAAAAATTCTTAACAAAATCCTAGCCAATCGAATCCAGGTGCTTGTCAAGAAAATAATCCATCACAACCAAGTGGGTTTCATCCCAGGGATGCAGGGATGGTTCAGCATCACAAATCTATAAATGTAATTCACCATATAAACAGAAGCAAAAACAAAGACCATATGATCCTCTCAATAGATGCAGAAAAGCATTTGACAAAATTCAACACCCTTTTATGATAAGAATGCTCAACAAAATAGGCATAGACAGGGCTTACCTAAAAATGATACAAGCCATATATGACAAACCCACAGCCAATATCATACTGAATGGGGAAAAATTGAAAGCATTCCCACTTAGAACTGTAACAAGACAAGGTTGTCCACTATCTCCACTTCTATTGAACATAGTGCTAGATGTCCTCACTACAGCAATCAGACAAGAGAGCAGAATTAAGGGCATCCAAATGGGAGCAGAA
>VSMD01007018.1:0-84827 GCA_008750895.1 Mirza zaza | reverse complement strand
GCAACATAAGTAACCCTAACACTTGCACCGCCATAATACGCTGAAATAAAAAATAATAATGCCCATCAGTTGTACGAGCTATCTTTTTTACAGGAAAAAAACCCAAGAAATTAAAATAATAATAATAAATCATCATCATAAAATAATAATTTATTTATTTATATTTATTTATAATAAATAAAATATATAAAAAATAAAATTTTCTTATAAAAATTTATGAAAAATAAAATTTATTTATTTAGAATAATAAATTACCATAATAAAAAATTTATTTATATTTATTTATAATAAATAAAATATATAAAAATAAAATTTTCTTATAAGTTTATGAAAAATAAAATTTATTTATTTATAATAAATTATAATAAAAAATTTATTTATATTTATTTATAATAAAATATATAAAAAATAAAATTTTCTCATAAAAATTATAAAATAAAAATTATAAAAATTATAAATTTATAAAAAATAAAATTTATAATAAATCATCATAATAAAATAATTTATAATATTTATAATAAATAAAATATATTAAACATAAAAGTTTTTATAGGCCGGGCGCGGTGGCTCAAGCCTGTAATCCTAGCTCTCTGGGAGGCCGAGGTGGGCGGATCGTTTGAGCTCAGGAGTTCGAGACCAGCCTGAGCAAGAGCAAGACCCCATCTCTACTATAAATAGAAAGAAATTAATTGGCCAACTAATATATATAGAAAAAATTAGCCAGGCATGGTGGCGCATGCCTGTTGTCCCAGCTACTCTGGAGGCTGAGGCAGGAGGATCGCTTGAGCCCATGAGTTTGAGGTTGCTGTGAGCTAGGCTGACGCCACGGCACTCACTCTAGCCTGGGCAACAAAGCGAGACTCTGTCTCAAAAAAAAAAAAAAAATTTTTATAAAAATAAAAATTATAAAAATTAAAAACTATAAAAAATTATAAAAATATATAAAAAATAAATTTATTTATAATAAATCATCATAATAAAATAGTTATTTATTTATAATATTCGTAATAAAATATATAAAAAATAAAATTTTCTATAAAAACAAAAATTATAAAAATCATAAAAAATAATATATAAAAATAAAATTTATAATAAATCATCACCATAATAAAATAACAATTATCTATAATATTTATTTATAATAAATAAAACAAAAATAAAATTCTTCATAAAAATCAAAAAAATTGTAAAAACTATAAAAACTATATAAAAAATAAATTTATTTATAATAAATCATCATCATAATAAAATAGTAATTTATTTATTTATAATATTCATAATAAAATATATAAAAAATAAAATTTTCTATAAAAATAAAAATTATAAAAATCATAAAAAATAAGAAATATATAAAAATAAAATTTACAATAAATCATCATAATAAAATAACAATTATCTATATTTATTTATAATAAATAAAACATAAAAAATAAAATTCTTCATAAAAATCAAAAAAATTATAAAAACTATAAAAACTATAAAAAATAAATTTATAATAATAAATCATCATCATAATAAAATAGTAATTTATTTATTTATAATATTCGTAATAAAATATATAAAAATAAAATTTTCTATAATAAAAATTATAAAAATCATAAAAAATAAGAAATATATAAAAATAAAATTTACAATAAATCATCACCATAATAAAATAACAATTATAATATTTATTTATAATAAATAAAACATAAAAAATAAAATTCTTCATAAAAATCAAAATTATAAAAACTATAAAAAAACATAAAAAACAAAATTTATTTCTCTATAATCATCATAATAAAGCAACATTAATTATTTATTTATAATACTTATAACAAATAAACTATATAAAAAATAAAATCCTTTATGAACATCGTAAGAACCGTAAACACCGCGAGAGCACCGCGACCACCGCGAGAGCACCGTAACCACCGCGAGAGCACCGCGACCACCGCGAGAGCGCGCGGAAACAGGCCTGTGACGCGCAGCCGCAGCGCCGGCACCGCCCCCGCCCGGCCCGGCCGACCTGGAAGAGGCGCGCGAACACGGGGAAGGTGAGCGCCGCGCAGGCGCCGTCGCCGTCCGTCAGCAGGTGGCCGGCGTGGCAGCGCCAGGCGTCCTCGTCGTCGTCGCAGGCGGCGGGCTGGAAGGCGGCCATGATGGCGGAGAGGAAGGGCGACGGCGGCGGCGACGCCCGCAGGTCCGGGGAGCCGTCCCGCTCCTCCTCGTCCTGGCTGCGGACACAGACGCCGGGTCACCCAACGCGCGGCTGGCAGTCGCTCGGGGCCGGGGTCCCTCGCGAACGGCCTCCCCCTCGCCGTCCGCGCGCGCCGGCTCGGGAAACGCGCAGCAGCAGCTACGGAGACCTCGCGGGCAAGCGCGGCCGGCGGGCGCTCGGGCAGGGTCGCTCGAGGCCAGGAGTTCGAGACCAGCCTGGGCAAGAGCGAGACCCCCCCCCCCCCCCCACCCCCCGTCTCTACTAAAAATAGACATTATCTGGACAACTAAAAATATATAGAGAAAAAATGAGCCGGGCGTGGTGGCGCATGCCTGTCGTCCCAGCCACTCGGGGGAGGCTGAGGCAGGAGGATCGCTTGAGGCCAGGAGTCTGAGGTTGCTGTGAGCGAGGCTGACGCCACGGCACTCGCTCTAGCCTGGGCAACAGAGCGAGACTCTGCCTCAAAAAATAAAAAAAAAAATAAAAACACGAATAAGCAAATTCATGATTTCTACTTAACACTCTTAGGATTAGGACTCTTAATTTCAAGTGACTGCCTTAAAATGACCCAAGTGCTACAACATGCCACTGCTGTGGGTTAATTATTTGTCACTGTCGTTATTTCAGTGACTTCTAGGAATGGTTAACAGATTAGAATGCTTTCCCTTTGAGTGGTGAGGCTGGGTGCCGTGGCTCATGCCTGGAATCCCAGTGCTTCGGGAGGCTGAGGCGGGAGGATCATCTTAAGCCCAGAGTTTTGAGATCAGCCTGAGCAACATAGCAAGACTCCCTACGTACAAAAGATTTAAAAAAAAAAAAAAAAAAAATCAGGTGTGGTTGCAAATGCCTACATAATCCCAGCTACCCGGGAGGCTGAGGCGGGAGGATAGTTTGAGCCCAGGATTTTGAGGTTACAATGAGCTGTGACTGCAACACGGCACTCCAAGCCTGGGTGACGGAGCAGGGCCCGGTCTCGGGAAAAAAAAATAATGATAAAGGTTCGATCATGTTCTTTCGTGTCATGGGCTCTGTTAGGTGCTCTAAAAGGGTAATTTCATTCGGTCTTCAAAACTCTGTGAGAGTTAGAGTTTATTATATCAGTTTTACAGATGGGGAAGCAAAACGTTCAGTGAGGTTAAATAATGTGACACAGGTCACACTGGGTTAAGAAATGGCAGCGCCTGAATTCGAACCCGGGACTCTGAGTCCAAAGCCAGTGCTATTATAGCCAGGGCACATACGGCCTGCTCAGCTGTTTCATGAGCACATACTATGTACCCAGCAATATGGCAGATCAGAGATTTGGCTCCAAAGACGCAAAAGACCTGGCCATTTCCTCTGAGAAATTTATAATCCCAACAGTCAGATAAGACATTTAATTTCTTTAATTTTTGTTTCCTTTTTTTTCCCATTATTTTTAAAAGTTTTATAATTTTACATTTCTTATCTTTTTTTTTTTTTCCATTTTTGGAACTACAAAACAGTGGAAAAGATGATACAGTTAAAAATGCAACAATGAAAAAAAGAAGATATATTTGGGCTGGAGGTTTTACTACTCTGGGTTGCAAAGCTGAAGAAGCATTTGAGTCTGACACTCCATAAAGAAACGTGTCATGCCGGGTCTTAAAATTCCATGTTTATTCTGTATTTCTATTTATATTAAAAAGGGAAAAAAAAAATTCCATGTTTCAGATTATAAGATAGCTCTGTACGGCTTTATAGAAATTGTGGAGTAATTCACATGGGAGTAAAAACAACCGAGAGTAAAAACAACCTCCCATGTGTGGTACATATTAAAATTCTATTAACACAGGGAGTATAAAGGTACAATTTTTATAGTAAAACTCTGAAATATTTGATTAAATATTAATTTTATATAAAAATAATGATCAAAGAGCTCCAAATTGTCGAATGGGGGAAATAAACACACTGATAGAGCACATGACGTTAGGGACATTATTTTGAGCCATAAATATTTATAAAATTTAAGTAGTAGATATTTGATTAGATCATAATTCTGATCATTGTAGAATTGTTGGGTATATGAGTTTCATAACAGCCAACAAAATTTCCTTTAAGAACTATATATAATAATTGATTATTTAAATTAGCCCACGAGTGAAGAAAAAGTCCTATTTGGGAGTTCTTTATACTCTCTAATAATAACTTTTTTGCATCAGACTCTGACTCTGTTGCCCAGGCTAGAGTGCTGTGGCGTCAGCCTCGCTCACAGCAACTTCAAACTCCTGGGCTCAAGCGATCCTCCTGCCTCAGCCTCCCGAGTAGCTGGGACCACAGGCATGAGCCACCATACCCGGCTAATTTTATATATATATATTTTTAGTTGGCCAATTAATTTCTTTCTATTTATAGTAGAGACGAGGTCTCGCTCTTGCTCAGGCTGGTCTCGAACTCCTGACCTCGAGCGATCCTCCCTCCTCGGCCTCCCAGAGTGCTAGGATGACAGGCCTGAGCCACCACCTCTGGCCTCTAATAACTTTTGAATGTATGCTGCATTAACATTTAAAAGGAAAATCTAGCACCTGACGGTACTAAGAAATAAACAATTCCGTCTTTCCCAGAAATCAAACTTTAAAAACCCGACGACTGATAACAAAACTGTTAACCAATTTTCGGATCTATTTGAGATCTATTCTGGCATCACAGATACCTGGCTATGTGGCATTTGCCAACACAAGGTGTCTGCTGTGCTTCTAAACACGGAATGCCACTTAGGATACTTTGAGAATGGCCTAGTTGTTTTTCTCTAATTGGATGTCAACAACAGAAAAAAAGAAACCCATCAGGGTAAGTCGTCTTATCTTTAAAAAGGAGGATTATACCAAGGATATGTGCAGAAGGAAAATGAAAGAAAAGAAAGAAAATAAAATAAAAATTTAAAATAAATTTAAAAATGGAAAAAAAGAATAAAAAAAACAATAGAAAAAATAAGTAAGATGGAAGACAGACTGAAACGCACAAAAATGAAAATAAAGTGGAAGAGACAGGCTCGTGGGGAGAACACGGCCCTGCACTGCCATACTCTCTCACCTAGACAGTCCAGAGAAATCTGCTTCTTCCTCTTCGCATCTCTCGTCCAGCTCTTTCAAAGCCAAGGTGATGTCCTCGTCACAGACTGACTCGGGGTAGCCCTCAGGAGCCAGAGGCTCTGGCATTTCAGTTTCTTCTAAATCAAGAATCCCTTGGCACACGAGAGAATCCTGCTGCTCTTGAGTCACATGTGAGCCTTCGTCTTCAAAGCCTGTAACATGTTCCTCCTTTAACACTGAACTTGAATCCTGCAGAGCAATCATGGTTTTAGCGGACTTCAAAAACATTAAAAAAAAAAAAAGAATTTTATGACATAATAATTATTGCCATCTGTCTGTTTTATTAAGTAGACTTCCTTTACACAGGCTAATCTGTAAAAGTTTCTGAAACGATATTATAAAATCGTTTTTTTTTTTTTTTAATGGTCCCAGGTGTAAGATTTTTTGAAATATATCACCCATTGTCATATAGAAACGTCAAGGAGGTTTTTTTTACCCCCTTCTTCCTCTTAAGTGACAGGATCTACATGTTTACTTAGAAATACGTCCTTTGGGCCGGGTGTGGGTGGCTCACGCCTGTGATCTTAGCACTCTGGGAGGCCGAGGCGGGAGGATCGCTCAAGGTCAGGAGTTCGAGACCAGCCTGAGCAAGAGTGAGACCCTGTCTCTACTAAAAAAATAGAAAGAAATTAATTGGCCAATTAAAAACACATAGAAAAAAATGAGCCGGGCATGGTGGCGCGTGCCTGAAGTCCCAGCTACTTGGGAGGCTGAGGCAGGAGGATCGCTTAAGCCCAGGAGTCTGAAGCTGTGAACTAGGCTGGTGCCACGGCACTCTAGCCCAGGCAACAACAACAAAAAAGGAGGTTTTTTTCCCCACTTCTTCCTCTTAAGTGATAGGATCTAGATGTTTACTTAGAAATATGTCCTTTGGTAAAATATCTTCTCTCATATATATTCTAATGCTATACAAGTAAAACTTTATATTATTATTATAAATTCTCTCTTCTTGGAAACGCCATTCTTTCATCATACCGCAACACAGTGAATTCTGAACATAAGCGAGGGAGATGATTCAGAATAGCTGTCCCCTGGCCTGCGAGTCTGCCCCCAAAGCAGGAACAGCTCAGCCCAGCCAGAAGGATGCTGACCCAGAACACGAGGGCAGCCTTCCGGGCACAAATGAGCTGAATACTTGTGAAGTAAAGGTTGTTTTCAGGGAATAAGACTAGAATAAACTCATTTTGGCTTTCTTTTTTTTTTTGAGTCAGTCTCACTCTGTTGCCTGGGCTAGAGTGCCGTGGCGTCAGCCTCGCTCACGGCAACCTCCAACTCCTGGGCTCAAGCGATCCTCCTGCCTCAGCCTCCCGAGTAGCTGGGACTACAGGCATGCGCCACCCATGCCCGGCTAATTTTTCCTATACATATATATATATATATATATAAAAAATAAGAAATTAGCTGGACAACTATATATATATAGTTGTCCAGCTAATTTCTTTCCATTTTTAGTAGAAATGGGGGTCTCCCTCTTGCTCAGGCTGGTCTCGAACTCCTGACCTTGAGTGGCCTCATTTTGGCTTTAAGTATCAATAAAGCTTCACTTCACCACTGAGCTACAGTTCAGAAGACATCTGGAAATTTTAAACTATCACATTTTGGAAAATCAAATGAATCACAAGCTCATTTATCAAAAAGAACGACAACATTCTCTTAAACCTAAGTAACCAATAATGAAAACTTATGTTATAAAGTATACCAGTGGTTTTCCTCTTCCCATCCCTTGTAACATTACTGAAATAATGCTGCTACACGCCTGGCCTGTAGAATCAGTAGAAGCTACATAGATAATGGCTGAACAAGTGAGCTACCCCTGTGGAAAACGAAAAATACTTCCAAAGTATACAGCACGGCCGAATCCACACCAGCTCTTAATTTGCACGAATATTAATTCAATCAGTTTGAAAAATACAAATGGTCTCACAAATGTAGGAATGAAGATCAGCCTCTTTCCGTATTTAGACCTAACTTACTTCTTAGCTGTACAACAGTTTCTTGTCTCACTTTCACAGATAAAAAAAAAAAAAAATTTTCCTCCCAAACTATGAAAAGTAAGTGACAGTCAGAGTAGAGTCCCCAACCTTAGACTAGCCTGGGTGCCCTGGTATAAATGAATTCCCAACTACAATTAGTTTATAATCTACTAAGAGTGTTAGGCTCATAATATGCAAATGACAAAAGTATATAGTAGAGCAGGGGTCCCCAAACTTTTTAAACAGGGGGCCAGGTCACTGTCCCCCAGACCGCTGGACAGTGCGCACTGTGGGTCCGGGACAAGGCAGCTGCTAAGCAGGACAGGCAGCGGCAGCAAAGGCACCCGGCGGGCTGGATAAATGTGCTAGGCGGGTGGCATGTGGCCCGTGGGCCGTAGTTTGAGGACACCTGTATAGAGGATGGTAACTGCCATCAGATCATGTCCTCCTCCTGCTTAAAATCCTGGTTTTAATGGCCCACAGGACACATCATGAGCGCCTTCGCCCACTGTCTGACTCCTTGACCACGGCTCAACAGCCCCGCTGGCCAGCTTTTTACACTTCAGACACACCAGGTCTTTTTTTTTTTTTGAGACAGAGTGTCACCCTGTCGCCCGGGCTAGAGTGCCGTGGGGTCAGCCTAGCTCACAGCAACCTCAGACTCCTGGGCTCAAGCGATCCTCCTGCCTCAGCCTCCCCCAGGTAGCTGGGACTACAGGCACGCACCACCATGCCCGGCTCATTTTTTATGTTTTTAGTTGGCCAATTGATTTCTTTCTATTTTTAGTAGAGACGGGGTCTTGCTCTTGCTCAGGCTGGTCTCGAACTCCTGACCTCGAGCGATCCTCCTGCCTCGGCCTCCCAGAGTGCTAGGGTTACAGGCGTGAGCCACTGCGCCCGGCCCACCAGGGTCTTTTAAACTGCTGCTTCGTCTACCTAGAACATTCTTCCTCCAAGTCTTCCAGAGCTGGCTCCTTCTTGTCACTTACGTTTCACCTCAAATGCTACCGTAACTTCCTCCTCCATCTAAGCCCACATTACTTATGGGCTTACACGCCTGTAATCCTAGCACTCTGGGAGGCAGAGTCGGGCGGATTGCTCGAGGTCAGGAGTTCGAAACCAGCCTGAGCAAGAGCGAGACCCTGTCTCTACTATAAATAGAAAGAAATTAATTGGCCAACTAAAAAAAAAATATATATGAAAAAATGAGCCGGGCATGGTGGCGCATGCCTGTAGTCCCAGCTACTCGGGAGGCTGAGGCAGGAGGATCGCTTGAGCCCAGGAGTTGGAGGTTGCTGTGAGCGAGGCTGACACCACGGCACTCCAGCCTGGGCAACGTGCCCGGTTATCCACTGAAATCACAACAAATACGTGTTGAATTGAATCATGTAAACTTTAGCTATAGCAGGATAAGCATTTTCAAGACTGCTAATAAGGAAGCCAAGATGTCCTCATTTCAAAATATGTGTGCTAATGAGGGTTCATCTCAAAATGTGTCTTCTTACTGCTAAAGAGGACTCCTATATGCAAACTAATCAGCCTACTGAGAACACGAGAATTCACCTTCCTACAATAAGATCTGATAGATCAATCTAGATCTAACAACTACATTAATTTTGGTGACAGTGACAAAAATATAATATTTCCCTAATATTGACCAAGGTATAAAAAAGCACATATGACAGAGCTATAGCAATTACATATAAAAGGAGTATCCACAGTAATCTTTAAAAAAATTAAAAAAAAAAAACACTACAAAGAAAACTAATACTTACTTATTTTGGGTCATTAGCTTGCAATCTGGCTTACTTCGCACAGGCCTTCCCCAAAAACACAACACTAGTGGTTCCAACGTCCTTGTACAAGGTGTCGCCTAACAGCTGCTAACACAGCTGGCCTGAGGTTTCCCATCCCAGCACCAATCACGTCAACCCAGTACCCAGCAAGAGAAGAAAAAAAAAAACGAAAGCGGCCCCTCGAGGAAGACCCAGCCCGCAGGTGACACCTGCCACCACCCCACCCCCCCAAGCGCCTGGACATTGACCTAATCACGCCCATTAAAGACCAGGTGATTTTTAACCTGGAGGTCGTTCCTGTCGCCTACCGACTTTAGGACACAGTGGGATTTGACCTTAGCTCATTGGGAAACAACCTGCCAGGTTAGAAATACTGGAAAGGGAGCAGAGAATTTCAAAACTCTTTTGGGGAGGAAAGCGAGGCCCAGGAGAGAGCGCTAAAAGGAGCCCAGATCGGCCAAGCGCCAGCCCCCGTGGCTCCCCACCTCAGGCAGCTGGCTGTTAGCGCTATCTAGAGAAGGTTCCAGAAGCGGGGGCTCGTCTCTGATCTGCAGCGCTTCTTCTGCAGGGACGCTGCCCGTGGAGTCCTGGGAGTGGAGGAGGGAGTCGGGCTGGCCCGGCCCCGTCTCGTCTGCAGGCGAATCGCTGTTCAACTGCAGGGACAAAATGGTAAGGTGAGGCATTCACGTGCGAGTCAGCGGTGGGCACAAGAGCCACGAGGAGCGGCATCATGAAATGCTTTAGGGGCTTAGTCGTCAACAGCGTCTGCGACTGGACGGGCGAGGAGGCTCAGTCCTGTGGTCCCAGCACTCTGGGAGGCCAAGGAGGGAGGATCACTCGCTCAGAGGTCAGGAGTTCGAGACCAGCCTGAGCAAGAGCGAGGCCCCGTCTCTACTATAAATTTACAGCAACTACAAGAGGAGACAAAGAAGAAATAACAAACAGAAAGGAGAACAAAAACTAAAAAAAAATCTAAATAAATAAAACAGTTATTAAATAAAAAATAAAAATAATTAATATTATAAAAATAATTATTAAATAAAAAATTTTAAAATAAATAAAAAGAAAGAAATTAGCCAAATAACTAAAAATAGGAAAAAAAAATTAGCCGGGCATGGTGGCACATGCCTGTAGTCCCAGCTACTCGGGAGGCTGAGGCAGGAGGATCGCTTGAGCCCAGGAGTTTGAGGTTGCTGTGAGCTAGGCTGATGCCACGGCACTCACTCTAGCCTGGGCAACAGAGCGAGACTCTGTCTCAAAAAATTAATAATAATAAAAAAAGAGGGGCCGGGTGCGGTGGCTCACGCCTGTAACCCTAGCACTCTGGGAGGCCGAGGCAGGAGGATCGTTCAAGGTCAGGAGTTCGAAATCAGCCTGAGCAAGATCGAGACCCCGTCTCTATTATAAATAGAAAGAAATTAATTGGCCAACTAATATATATAGAAAAAAATGAGCCGGGCATCGTAGCGCATGCCTATAGTCCCAGCTACTTGGGAGGAGGCTGAGGCAGGAGGATCGCTTGAGGCCGGGAGTTGGAGGTTGCTGTGAGCTAGGCTGACACCACGGCACTCTAGCCTGGGCAACAAAGCGAGACTGTGTCTCAATCAATCAATCAATCAATCAATCAATCAATCAGAGGGAGACAAGCGTGGCTGCGACTACATGCAAAGGGGACCTCGTACCATCTGCGTGCGTGACAGTATCTGGCTGGCTGTGAGCGCCGCCTCTTCCTCGGAGGACTCGTCCGTGTCCTCCTGGTTGGTGAGGTTCAGGCTGGGCGTGCTGCTGGAGCACGGGTACTCCTGCAGGGAGGGCGTGTCGCCCTTGTCCATGCTGTCCAGCGAGCGCCTGCGCACGCCCCAGTTGAAATTGTCCATGCTCTCGCCCTGCAAAGGCAAGACGCGGCTTCTGAGAGCCCCAAGGCAGGCACCGTGCAGGAAACGCAACAATGCATTTATTACTGGGAAAACAGACGCCAAGACGGAAAACACACGAGTATGCATATTCCTCACAAGCAGAGTTTCAATCAGCCCTTCGATGTCCCTAAACTTGTAAGTCGCCACGAAGGATGCGTGTTTGAAAAGGACCCACATTATTTGGTTGACAATCTGGGATAAAACTGAATTTTCTCGACTTTCAGTCTTGGGTCACCAGGGGGAGCCAACCAAATCTAGTATCTCTTAGGCCACTTCTGTTCTAATAATACACAAACACGAGTGACAAACATTCTAACATACAAACACAGACGACAAACACACCGCAGACTGACAACAGGTAAACGAGCCACGACACCGAGTCACAACTTACCTGCAGCTCCTGGTTAGCAAAAAGGGAAAACACACAGAATTAGAAAGAACGAAGACAGACATTTAAATATATGCTACGCTTCTGGGGGGGGGAAACTCTGAGATTTCGCAAACTCCAAGACTGATTCAAGCTCTGGGCTCAGCTTTGTGCAGGAAGCCAACAACATGTGATTCAAACTACTTTCTTGGGCATCGTATAGCGTGAAAAAGTCAGAGACAGACACTTAAAACAACATTTCTGTGATACACGTCGGCAACACAAACTTTTCAGAAAATCCTCAAGATTTACATAGATTTAATACTTGGTACAAGGCAAAAACTGACTTCAAATACCCACATTCGACTGACAACATACAAAGTCACAATTAGTTTAGTCGCTAGGTCATTTTTTTACTATAAAATAATTTAAAAATCAAGATCACAGCTGTCAAAATGCAACCGTCACCAATTTCAAAGGAAATACGACAAATTTCAATTTCATCCCACTTTGGGATTTATATAAGGTATGTATGTTTCTGTTATTATAAGCTGATCCTGCTTTTATAAGGATATAAATATACTTCTTTTTTTTTTCTTTTTAGTCATGTTTGATACTCCAGCTGTTTAAATATACTTCTTATAATCTTTCTCAGGCCTTGATATGACAAATTACACTGAGTTCGCTGGCAAAATCTGATTTATTTGTATCACTTTACTTAGGAAGGCATTGTCCAGATATGAGGTTTTCAAATTTTTCTTTTGTTTCTTTCTTTTTTTTTTTTTTTTTATAAAATAAAGCAGAAGAGTATTTATTTCAAATGAAATTTTAGAAGGAAGTCAATTGTGTAAAACTACTAAAACCAGAACTGCTCTGGTGGAAGACAATATGCAGCAGAGACCTGGTCATTTGGCTTTTGGAGCTGTCCCTGCTGTTTCTCAAGGCATCTTAGAAGCCCAGAGCTCTGCAGGTTCAAGTTTGAACACCAAGGACATTTTAAATATTATTATTCAGCATAACACATAATCACAGCAGCAGCCCTTAATATATATTTGGTGAGTGAACAGACACTATGGGCTTTTGAAGGAGGGCAACATTTTAGAAGTTTCAGTAGTAATTAAGTTTGTTTTGTAGCAATCAAAATATTTTCTGTTATCATGTTTTAAATACAACTAGATCCAGGTTCTAGAAAGTCTGTATCGTTTGATTTGGATTAATTATGAGGCACAAATTAGCATCCTCGCTCTTGCCCCTCAGATTACTGTGACTTGCATCAAAGACAGAACTACAATAAGCATCTTTAATCCATTCTAAGGTTCTATTAAAAGCCATGTTCATTACTACTGACATTTTAGGGTACTGGATGAACTTGAAAGCATTTACAGTGCTCTTTAAACAAAAAAAGGCAAACAGACAAACAAAAAATAACCCTACCATTACAAAAATGTCAAGAGCCTGCCTTTAGAAATTTAAAATCTGAACTGAGAAAAAAAAAAAAAACAACCCTAAATAAATACAGAAAAGCAGAAGCTGCTCATGGCCTTAAGGCAGAACAAGAGGTTTCTGTGACTCATCCCAGTTTGTTGCCTGCCTGTGCAAGTCTGTGCTATTTCCTACAATATGATTTTCAAGTGATGAGAGTGAAGTCAGTGTTAGGGGTTGGTGACCTGCCCTTTTTGGGAAAAGAAAAACAAAATGAAAAGAAAGAACAGAAAATATAAACATGCATAGCACAGAGCAAAGATGCATATTCTTAAAACCTTTAAAGGTGTGTCTATGGATATATCTGGAAGTTATATAAAATATATTAACTGTGGAAGAGTGTCAAAAAATGTTTAAAAGCTACTAGCCTCCAAGGTGCTGAACAGGTACTTGCTCTTGAGTTGCTATGCACGTGTACAACTGTGTTTTAAGGCACTAATCTCAGGTCCAGGAAGGGATTCCTACTGGCCTAAGAGAACCAGGGCGATATTATTCTATTTGCAACAGTGACTGTTTCAGAAATTGGTGCCACTGAGATGTGACAAGAAGTTTGCTAAGAGCATTTAGCAAAGCAACTTCTTCGCTTTTCTGAGAGCATTTCTGGAAGCTGCTGTGTGTGACTTCCGTTTGCACACAGCAGTGACAGCCACCTTGCCGTAGCATGAGGTCAAGGTGACTTGCAGAGAAGGGCAGAGGACTGCAGAGAAACAGCCAGAGAGTTCGCTGAGCCACAGCTGAGTATAAGCTCTCACTCTGGACTAGCTCACTCTGGTGAGCGAAGAAAGCTATGTTTTGAATTTAAAATTTCCCTTTACAAGAAAGCTTCTATCAACATAATCTAGACTGAATCAACTTAGAGGAGAGAGCTCTTTGGTTGTTCAATGAAACGAGGCATTTGAGAGAGTTTTAGCTACATCATAAAGAAGAAAGCGCCCAGGAATGCCCCAGGAAGAACCTCAGTCATTTGCCAAAGGGAAAAGTTCTAGAAAGACAAAGCCTTCCCTGACAGTCAACATGGTGGTAAGTGCCACCCTCTTTAAAGTTGTTTGATCAATTTTAATATCATTTTTTATTTTTTCACTTTTGCACATTCGTTTGTACACCTCCTGCAAAATATTTAAGACTAATAAACACACCCTAAAAATAATTTGGAAGAAATTGTTTATATTTCCAAAGATAAAGATGAAGAGCTGAAAGTTCTTTATGTTTTTGTTTGTTTGTTTGTTTGTTTAAAAGTTGACAGACTTCTTAGTTCAGGTGAATGAAAGTTCTTTGATTTCATACTCATTCTGCTATCAATTCATTGCGGCAATCGCACATTTGGTCCTTAATTTCCGATCGTAAATTTACCTTTATGATCTTGACAATGACCTTGATGAAAAATGACCCTATGGCCAAATCCTTAATTTTCATGCAACGGTTAACTGTTTTGCAAACATGAACAAAGAGAGGCCGCGGCCTTACCTCTGCGTCTTCCAATTCCACATCTAGAAAGTCGAAATCCTTAAAAACACCGAACTGTTGTTCACTGCTGTTGTCTTCTACGGCCGCCTCTTCCTCCTGAATTATGTCCTCCGTGGCAGAGATGAGGCTGGTCTGTTGGTCTCCTGCCTCCAAATCCTCGTTGGAAGAAAACACGACCTGATGCCCCACACAGGAGAAAGGAAAAGAGTCCGCCTGTCAGATGGGTCACCCTGCACACGACACAGCAACGTCCCCAAGCCACTGCAAGGCCTTGTCCATCCTTCAGTGGCCTCAGAGCTTAAATCTGGCCTTCACCTCCAATGAGCCGAGTCTCTAATTAGCCCTGCTGCCAAGATATCACAGCAGACAGGCAGTTTTTCATTCCTAGATAACACCGTAAGTCATGTGAATTAGAAAAGGCAGGCAAGGAGGCAGAATCACTTTTTTTTTTTTTTTTTGAGACAGAGTCTCACTCTGTTGCCCGGGCTAGAGTGCTGTGGCGTCAGCCTAGCTCACAGCAACCTCAAACTCCTGGGCTCAAGCGATCCTCCTGCCTCGGCCTCCCCTGAGTAGCTGGGACTACAGGCATGCGCCACCAAGCCCGGCTAATTTGTTCTATGTATTTTTTTAGTTGGCCAATTAATTTCTTTCTATTTACAGTAGAGATGGTCTTGCTCTTGCTCAGGCTGGTTTCGAACTCCTGACCTTGAGCGATTCTCCCGCCTCGGCCTCCCGAGTAGCTGGGACTACAGGCATGCACCACCATGCCCGGCTCATTTTTTCTATATATGTTAGTTGGCCAATTAATTTCTTTCTATTTATAGTAGAGACGGGGTCTCGCTCTTGCTCAGGCTGGTCTCGAACTCCTGACCTTGAGTGATCCTCCTGCCTCGGCCTCCCAGAGAGCCAGGATTATAGGCGTGAGCCACGGTGCCCGGCCCAGAATCCTTTCTTCATGGAATGCCATGACTTTTCTTTTTCTTTCTTTTTTAAAATTTTTTTATCTATTTGTTTCTTTCTTTACCCTACATGACCTTTGACTAGACATGATTTTTAAAACCTTTGCACATGCCCTCACGATTACTCACCGATGTATTCTTGGGGAGGCCGGACTCTGGACCACAGAGAGAGAGCACATTCATTAGCTTTTCTCTTGTTCTTCGCTAAAGAAAAAAAATAAATAAAAAATTCAAATATTAGGATTACTGAGACAATAAGACATATTCTCAGGTTTTCCCACATATCACAAAACTGAGTCTTGTGTCCTATGAACGTTCGATTGGATATTCATTACGTACCTGTGATAACTGCGGCCTTTTCCAACTAACAGGGACCAGGCCATTGGAATTGGAACTGGAGGACGTGGAGGAAGTGCTTCTAGTGACTGCAATGACTTTGGGTTTGCCATTTCTCCCGGCTGCGCTGTGCTGATCTCCATATTTATTTCCAATAATTGGAGTCTACGCAGAAACAAAATGCCAGTGTCTGACTCAACTATTTCTGCATAAACTTACATAACAGTGTGCCTATACTGACTTTTTTTCAAAAAAAAATGGCCAAGAGACAACATAAAGAGAGAAAATTACTGAGCATGAAGTAGATGTTATAAAAACCAAAGGTTAATGACATCTTTTTTCTTTAATCAAGAGACTTGACTCTACTGGAAATAACTTTATATCTGGGATTATCAGAGAGCCCGTTCCTATTTTAAATGCAACCTGCTTTCTTTAAAAACCACCACCTCCCACCTTCCCCTTGCCATAACTGTAAAATAGATCCCCCTTGTGGAAAGCTCAAAAAACATATAAAAAATATTTTTAAAAATCACCTATATTCTCACCAGAGTGTTAACCAGCTGTTAAATTTTGGTGTTTTTTTTTTTTCAATGCATGCAGTTCAATGCCCTTCAATAATGTGGTTTTAGCAAATATTGACGATAAGTAACAACTTCAAAGAGGAAAATTTCTATGTAGCTTCTTACTACAAATCCGATGTGTAATATTCCCAACATTTATTTCTGTAAAAATTCTATGAGAATGCAAAACTCCTTTGTATTTATTTTCCTTTGCAAAGTGTTCCGAATTTGCATTTGAAGAAAAAATTCAAGGTCATCTGCATGCCATTCAAGTCCCTTTAGGATCTTTCTTATTTCCTAAGCCTTGAATACTTGAATACCACTCCCTCTAGAAGTCACACTCCAGCAAAACTGAGCTTGCTATTGTTTCCCAAATGTACTATGATCTTTTATGGACTTACGTTTGGCACCTGTTGGCTCCTTTGCATGAGATATCCAGTAAGTAAATCCCTAATCACCTTTTCATGTTGAGTCCAGACTTCCAAGGACGCCTCCTGTCACACCACCACCATCTCTGTGTAATCCTACTGTGACATTTACCATACTGGCGATTCTTTGTGTGCCTTTGTAGTTTCCCTTCTACTACACGTGTGTCCCTGAGACCATGAGTAATCACCTCTGTATACCTCCAGTGTCTATGCATGGCATAGACATAAAGAATTTTATTAATAAACAATTAATAAAGAATTTTTGGTGAAATAAATGGAAATTAAGCATATAAAATGTTTTGAGAATTTGCACTAGTGCTTCAAATAAAATAATTAAGTTAGGGCTGGGCCTGTAATCCTAGCGCTCTGGGAGGCCGAGGCAGGAGGATCACTCAAGGTCAGGAGTTTGAGACCAGCCTGAGCAAGAGCACCCCGTCTCTACTATAAATAGAAAGAAATTAATTGGACAACTAAAAATATATAGAAAAAAATTAGGCATGGTGGCGCATGCCTGTAGTCCCAGCTACTCGGGAGGCTGAGGCAGGAGGATTGCTTGAGCCCAGGATTGGAGGTTGCTGTGAGCTAGGCTGACACCATGGCACTCTAGCCAGGCAACAGAGCGAGACTGTGTCTCAAAAAAAAATTAAAAAAGAAATAATTATGTTATATGATCAATTTATAACTCAGAAGAAACAGGAAAGCCAAGTTTCTCATGTTACATACTTTGTATTAGAAATTCTCAGATGTTACAAGTACCTGAATGGGCAAAATCATAAAGAAAAAGTAAAAATAATAGAAGAAAAGAAAAGAAAAAAAAAATTCTCAGATGTCAATTAACTTCAAAGTTAGCAAGAAACATACTCTCCATTTGGGAAAAAAAAAACAAAACTCAAAAGACCCCTGCAAAAATTTTTGGATAAATTCTATTACCAAGACTAAAACTGCAATAAAAAATATTTTTATCTACATAATCCTAATCAATAAAAACATAATTAGATCTTTCCTTTTTTTTTTTTATCTTTCTCAAGCTCCCTACAATACTTGATCAATAACTTCCTTCTTAAAACATCATTCCCGTAGCTTCCAAAAGACCATTTTGATGACATCACAGCCACCGAGGGTGGGCTCAGGTGGCAGAGGAAGAAAATCAGGATTCCCAGTAAGGGTCAAAAATCTTGACATGAGATTTGTACCAATATGTAACAAAATCAGGCTTCAGATTTCCTTCTGGACTGGTGGGCCCTGCCTTTGCCTAGCCCTAAAATATTTGGCTTCTTAGGTTTCATTTTACTTCGGCCCTGTTTTCTTTTTAGTTTTCCTTCCATGGTGTTAGCTTTCCACTGATACAACACGGAACAAACCCCCGAAGTGTTACTTCCACTCAAGTTTTCCTCTAAAAATTCAGATCCTGAAATCTACTTGTCTACCAGGCATCTCCATTAGTACGTTTTAGTCACTTCAGAATCAACGTGTCCAAGACCCAAGTCATCACTCTCTCCTTCCTGGGGCCATCACTGCTCAAACCCTTGACGCCTCTTCCTCCCTTCCTGTCAAATCCCAGCAGTTGCTTCCTTGGTCTTTTTGTAAACTATCCTTTCCCTCTTCCTTTCCTCTGCAATCATTTAGGGACAGTCCACATTATCTTTTGCCCAGATTATTCTAACAGATTCTTTACTAATTTTCCTCCCTCCTCCCAGGGCTATTTTTCCATCTTGTTACAAGAGTGATCTTCCTAAAATGCAAACCCTGATATTTGCTATTCCAGCTAAAAATCCATTAAGAGCTCCCACTATGTTAAGATAAAACCAGCTGGGGCCGGGCACGCGGTGGCTCACGCCTGTAATCCCGGCACTCTGGGAGGCCGAGGTGGGAGGATCGCTCGAGGTCAGGAGTTCGAGACCAGCCTGAGCAAGAGCGAGACCCCCGTCTCTACTATAAATAGAAAGAAATTCGTTGGCTAATTTAATATATATAGAAAATATCAGCAGGGCATGGTGGAGCATGCCTGTAGTCCCAGCTACTCGGGAGGCTGAGGCAGGAGGATCGCTTGAGCCCAGGAGTTTGAGGTTGCAGTGAACTAGGCTGATGCCACGGCACTCTAGCCTGGGCAACAAAGGGAGACTCTGTCTCAAAAAATAAATAAATAAATAAATAAAATAAAACCACAAAGCCATAAATAAATAAAATAAAATAAAATAAAATAAAATAAAATAAAATAAACCAGTTGGTTACTATGGGATGTAAGATCTCTGTAATCTCGCCCTTCCTATGCCTCCGGCCTCATCTCTCATCACACTCTACCTGCATTCTCTGAACTGTGTACTTAAGGTATGCTCTACTGCTGGAAGCTTCTAGAACATCATGCTTTCCCACACGTGCAAGCCTTCATTCACACACACTCCGTTTCCCTGGATTTAACCTCTCCTCCCCAAATCCCGTGTCTAGGGTTACTCTGTCTTTCGACACTCAGCTCTGACTGTTACTTCTTTCCTGCAAGCACGCCTTTAAGCAGGTGCTGTCTACTCCCACAGCGCTCTTCACTGACTTCCAGCCAAGCACTGATCAGCATGTTTATTTGCCTTTCACCCCAAGAGTCTGTAAACTTCCTGAGGGTAGGTTTCCCCCCTGCACCCCGCTTTTCATAACAGCTATCGCAGGCGTGTGCCACTGAGTGTGAGCTCAGTCAGTGCTTGTGGGATGAGAGAATGAATGAATGAACGAACGAACATTCCTGAATGAGCATCTCGACCAACTCCTGCGCATCTTACCTCGGATATATCAAAATGAAAATCTAAAGTCTTCCCAGGCAACTCCTTGGAAACATTATTGAAAATTTTCGTGAAGGATATTTCAGGAGACCTTATGTCTCCTCCGTACGTCTTGGGGACATCGTTGGGTACAACCAGACTTGCAGAGCGAGACACCACCAGTTTCAGTATGTTAAGGGCTTCCTTCCAGTAAGGACTCTGGTTTAAAAGATGATTAACACATAAAAGTTGCAAATACGTATTTATGTAAGAATAATTTAGTGTACACTGTAGACTATGAAATTATTATTTACACACATAACAATGCTACCAAATCAGAATATCTTACTTTTCTCCCAATAAATCCTTTATAATTATCATTAATTTGGAAAGTCTAATACAATAATCTTGCAATAGTGGTAAACAAAGAGGCTGTAGATGCTTGAACTTTCTGGCTTTAAGATTCTAAAATTTATGGCCGGGCGCGGTGGCTCACTCACGCCTGTCATCCTAGCACTCTGGGAGGCCAAGGCGGGAGGATCGCTCGAGGTCAGGAGTTCGAAACCAAGCCTGGGCAAAAGACCTTGTGTCTCTACCAAGGAAATAGAAAGAAATGAATTGGCCACCTAAAAATATATAGAAAAAATTAGCCGGGCATGGTGGCGCATGCCTGTAGTCCCAGCTACTTGGGAGGCTGAGACAGGAGGATCGCTTGAGCCCAGGAGTTGGAGGTTGCTGTGAGCGAGGCTGATGCTATGGCTCTCCAGCCTGAGTGACAGAGTGAGACTCTGTCTCAAAAAAAAAAAGATTCTAAAATTTAAATATTTTAAGTCTTGCAAATACTTTTTTAATGTATACATTCTCAGACATAAAGAAATTAAAACACTTGAACATATTTTGGATATTTTTTCTTGATAACCCAGGCTCCGAATAATGACTGTATATACTATGCTAAAATGATGTTCTTAGGGATTACTGAGTTGTATAGGGTAAGTTCCCCCCCCCCCTATATATTCGTGGCTATGTTTTTAAAGTTATTTTTCTGGTTTTTCCCACCAACATAATTTAGGAGTGATTTACATGTTAGATGTATATGTGGAAGAGAATCAATATTTGATAAAAATTTATACTATCTTTCTTTTACCACCTACTTAAAAGAATACATAGAAAAAAAACTACTTTTTTTCTTATTTATGGTACCGAAATCACATCTCAACCTTGTATTATACATATTCCTTCACAGGTGGCATCTAAAGAAAGAAAAACACTGTTAAAACAACAACAGCACAAAGGAAGTGACAAATTTTTGGCAGAACTGAGTTATCCAATTTAGCTGTAACATCTTGATATGAACATACCTAAAACACAAAATACGTAATAATACCAAAGAGGTCCACATTATACTGTGACATTTTAAGAGCATTGTTAAAGAAAAAGTTTATATTTAACAAAGTCATGACTAAGTAGAAATTGTCATTTTTTTTTTTTTTTTTTTTGACAGAAATAATTAGAAGCACAAGGCATCATGAAATGCTAAACTTCTTCAGGGATATTATAGTGAAATTATATTATATTATAATTTATATCCATAAATTATAGTGGTAGGTGAGTTCTAAATGTACAAGAGTATCAGGAGTTAGGGTTAGGGTTAGGGTTAAGACCCCATCTCTACAAAATTAAGAAAAATTAGCCAGGCACTGTGGCGCGTGCCTGTAGTCCCAGCTACTCGGGAGGCTGAGGCAGGAGGATCGCTTGAGCCCAGGAGTTCAAGGAGGCAGTGAGCTATGATCATGCCACTGCACTCTAGCCCAAGCAACAGAATGAGACCTTGTCTCCAAAAAAATAAAAATAAAAAAAAGTGGGTGCCATATAAATCCTACCATTCCAATTCTACTTTTTGCCGGTTACACTGAGGATATTTTCCATGTTGTAAACATTTCTGGAAACATGATTTATGGATTAATCACTTTCCTCTTGGATATTTAAGGCAAATCTCCTCTTGGATATTTAATACAAATCCAATTTGTATGATTATCAATGGTTTTGAGCTGAACAATGCTATATGTAAGCTTTGCGGTCACTCACCTGGACATATTTGCCAATAATCTTTATGATCTCCAGATTAAACTGCTTGATAGGGGCTGCAGACAGGTCGATATGACTCAGTAGACTGTAGATAATCTGCAGTAATGACTGTTGCATGCTGGACAGTCCTTTCTCTAACAGCTAAAAGTAATATTAAAAAGTATACTTTAATGAGGTTGAAGAAAATCTCAGTATTTACATCTATGATGTTGAAAAACATAATGGATTTAACCAATGAGTTTATAGATTATTAGAAATCTAGAGGCTAATAAAGTAAAAGGAAACGCTTATTACTGCTATTTTCCCTGGTTCAGAAAGGAGAATTAGGTAATTGTTTTTCATCTCAATTGCAGTGTTTTATTGTCTTAACTCATTTAGTTAAAAACCACTTATTTTGGGTTAAAAGGAAAAGTGTCAAAAACCACAGAGCAGCTACTTGCAAAGCAATCATACCCGTCATGCTATTAGCTACATGATCTTGTACAAGGTTACTGACCCTCTGGGCCTTGGTTGTTTTTTTAAGTGCAAAATAGCAGTTATCACATACCTTGTAGGGTTTTTACAGGGCAGATTAAAGATACATAGTTTTAAAAACATCTAACTAGTTTTCATACAATTGTTAGCAATAATTTGAGATTTATGAATAACAACAACACAAGGATCAACAAGCAGTCTCTTTGCAGAGTGGAAAAATATTGTCCCTGTGTGGTACCGAGACAGTGAGTACGGCCTTGATGGTGAGTTTCATGGTGGCACAGATGTGACGCGGGTCGATGGCACTTAAATATGACAAGTGGACGAATATTTTTAGTGATTAGGAATTTCCTCCTTTTGAGGTCCTCTTTGTGGCTATCTACTCAGTAATTTACTTTTCTGGGTGTGAAGTTATTTCTTATGCATCAGATAAATATAAACTTTTTATGCCATTCTACAGGTACCATTTTTTTGTCCCCTCAAAATCGTGTTTTACAGAGGAAGCTAATACATCATCAAAATAAAAACTTGCCTAGTCAGAAAGGCTTTTGCATGCTGTGCTATCATTCTAAAAAGGATTTTACCAGCCTGAGCAAGAGTGAGACCATATCTCTAATAAAAATAGAAAGAAATTAATTGGTCAACTGAAAATATATAGAAAAAATTAGCTGGGCGTGGTGGTGCATGCCTGTAGTCCCAGCTACTTGGGAGGCTGAGGCAGGAGGATCGCTTGAGCCCAGGAGTTGGAGGTTGCTGTGAGCTAGGCTGACACCACGGCACTCTGGCCCAGGCAACAGAGTGAAACTCTGTCTCAAAAAAAAAAAAATAATAAAAAAATAAATAAATAAAAAGGATTTCAAAGCCAAGAACTAATTTTGTGGAAATAAGAATTATAACCATTCTATAGGATTAGGACCACTAAAAACCTATTTGTCATTTTAAATAAAGGTGAGGTTGACATTAGTTTGATGTCACTTACGGAAGGACAGTGAATAAGGAAATAAACACTTGAAAAAACAAAAAATCCCTTTATAAATAAGAACTTCCTTTGTACTTGAATTACCTTTTTCCTTAAAAAAAAAAATATTATCTATATCCATTCTTTTTTTTTTTTTTTTTTTTTTTTTTTTTGAGACCAAGTCTCACTCTGTTGCCCGGGCTAGTGCCGTGGCATCAGCCTAGCTCACAGCAACCTCAAACTCCCGGTCTCAAGCGATCCTCCTGCCTCAGCCTCCCGAGTAGCTGGGACTACAGGCATGCGCCACCATGCCCGGCTCATTTTTTCTATATATTTTTAGTTGGCCAATTAATTTCTTTCTATTTATAGTAGAGACAGGGTCTAGCTCTTGCACAGGCGGGTTTCGAACTCCTGACCTCGAGCAATCCTCCCACCTCGGCCTCCCAGAGTGCTGGGATGACAGGTGCGAGCCACTGAGCCCGGCCTATATCCACTCTTAAACACAAGTTGAATATTAGTACCAGTGCTACTTCTAGAAATTCTAAAATTGCACTTGAGCATTCTGCCACGGAACAGTTAAAAAGAATATATATACACACGCACACACGTTTTGGAAATTTACCTCGGCGAGATAGATCACGAGGTTGAAGGTAGTGTCTGAGAAGGAGTCGTGCAGGTATCTGCACACCACGTTGATCCAGTTAGAGCAGTCTCTAGAGTACGTGTGCGTGCTGTACAAGCTCATCATGTGGGCCAGGTTGACAAGCGTCGGGCATTTCTCTTCTGCACAGACCTAGGGGGCAAATAAAACCATCTCATTATTATTCATCATAAGATAATGACACCTATTTAAGTGTAAAATAGCAGTTATTGCATACAGGGCAGGTGAAAGATACACAGTTTTAAAAACATCTAACTAGTTTTCATATGTATTTTTTATATGAAATTAATTATTATAAATAATTAAATAATAAATTATTATTCATATAAATTTAATATTCAACAATGAATGAATGAATTCAATGATTATTTCACCTAAGAGATGCAAGTTAAAACTTGATTTATACGAAATGTATTTATGGAATGAAATACATTCATTATTTCAATTATGTATGTATGTACACATTATGTATTTCAATAGAGTAGGAAAGTTAAATAGAAGAGAAAAAAGTATTCTTGAGAACAACAACAGATAGTATGGAAAGAGGATTGATTAATATGTCGAACACTTCTGTGGATACCAAATAGTACAGCTTGCTTCAGTCTAAAGATTTGTAAAGGTGTCTTTGGTAAAAACCCACGTCTGGTTTTGTAAACCCTAGACATAGTTTTGGAACTGTTTTATGGAAGCCATACGTGGTTCGGTGCACAAGTGCCTATACAGGCAGACTCAACCTGGCAGTTCTTAGGAAGGCTCGGAGCTGCTGAGCCGGGGAGGAAATGCTTTGGACTCCAGCTCTGTCCAAGACATCTCAGTAGAGTGAGCAGTCCATTCCCAAGAGCCTCAACCTGTGTGATCAAGTCAAAGGACGCCACTGGGGGGCTCTGATAAAACTCTGAGTCTTGGCCGCGTGCGCGCGCGGTGGCCCATGCCTGTAATCCTAGCACTCTGGGTGGCCGAGGTGGGAGGATCGCTCAAGGTCAGGAGTTCGAGACCAGCCTGAGCAAGAGCGAGACCCTGTCTCTACTGAAAAAAAAATAGAAAGAAATTAATTGGACAACTAAAAATATATATATTAAAACTATCTATCACAAAAGGCCAGCCACGTTGCAAATTCTGTTTTTAGTTTTTCTTTTTTCACTTCCTTTACTTACTCTACCTTATTGGTGTTTCATATGTATTTTCACAACTGCCTCGAACGTTTGCTAAAGAAATTAGAGTATTTCCTTTTAAAATATATATTTTTTCAACTTTGGCATGAAGATCACTGGCTTTTACTTTGGTAATTCAGAAAACATTTAATAGGCTCCGTTTGTCGTTTAGGCATTATCACTGAACGGGCCCAGATACAAAGCTACGCAAGACTGTGCAGAGACTACTCAAATAGTACCTTGGAAGTTATTTTATAAAACCATTAAAAGCAGCTGATTTCATGCATCAGCCCTTTACCCATAAAACAGATAACAGAAGAAAGAAAAATTTTGTTGATATTTTCCAGGTTATTTGTATTTCAAAATGTTCATAATTTACCATATTGATGAAAATCACACAATTTTAGAATTTTACAATAATTTGTTTAAATTCTTTAAAATATAAAAAAAACTTTCCTGAAGAATAAAACACTCTTCCATTTGTTTCTAAAGAATGATTTTTAAAAACCTAATTTTGAAAAGGGAGAAAATTCCTTGGAATACATGCTGTGAAATTTTATAGAAAGCCAGCGACTTAGATTTAATTTTGGAATTTTTTTCCTTTAATATTTAAATATTTACTTACTTTTATTTTTTTCCCAGCAACTTGCAGTACTGCATAATTTTGGAATTTTTAAAACATCAGGTTAAAAATATGATTCAGAAAGAGTGTGTTTTATAACAAACTTTTTAGTCTATTTTTTTGCCATAATGAATAGCTAAAGAGAGCAATATCTGTCCAAAGTGTTGCCTCATTTTTGACATCATCCTGTGTTCTCACAAACAGCAGGACTACGGGGGATTTTGCATAATGAGGAAGCACATAATGGCAGAAAATTACTCTCAACAGTTATGAGTGAGAGAATAATTAAGGAATCAATTTAATTCACATCCTGCAGGCTGCTAAAAGCATCCAGAGAAGGAATCTTTGTGTGCTGCCCAACGGGAGGAAAACAGACTTAAAAACAACTGATGGATCACAGGAGGCCACCTCTGATTTCTTAAAAACAAAAAAAAGATAATTGTGAATTTCCTGTGCCCTTCCGAGCCTATGACGTCAGCAGCTGCCCACTCAGGGGCTGTGACATCCTTCAGGCCAGGAGGTTCCTTGGTCAGATTTCAGCTGCCACTCTTAAATGCTTCTACCTCCCTTTCTTTTCAGGGGGTTTATACCTTTTATTTTTTGTATGCTTTTTATTTTCTTGAAATCCCAAATTACACCAATATATAGTTTTCCCCTTTTATTTTCTTTGTAACCCCTCACGTAAGGGGGGGAAAAAAACCCTTGTTTATAAAATTTTCCTAATGATGTGTCAATAGAATATAAAAGTGAAAGTCATTTTAATACATTTTACATTTTATATCACTTTCATTAATACCTTACTCTTACAAATGCATATTGGCTTCTTTGGGGGCAAATCGTCATTTTCCAAAGACAATATTTTATTTCTAATAATCATAATTTTTCCTCTCTTGATATTTAATGTTCTATTGGATTCATTTATGAAAGAAAACCAAGAATCAAAGATAATTTTTGGCTCATCACCATTTTTCTTAAACTAAGATGTTGCCATTAGCTATAATAAGGGCTCTTTTTTCAAAAGGTAAACTACAGGACCAAAAAAAAAGAAAAAAAAAATAATGGCTCTTCTTTTGAAATACATGCTTTTAAAATGATTATGGTAAGAATCTCGCCATATCTAATTTATCGAGAAATTTAATTGGGATGCAGTCAATAGCATATTTTATTAAGCATTTGCTTGCCATTTATTAAATATTATCAGGGTAGTGAAAAGGTTCTTACTCTTATTACTGTGAATGGGATTAATTGGGTTGGTAGTTTTCTTTGTTTTGTTTACTATGTTGGCACGCAGAGATAAATTTGTACTGCCAGTGTTGGAATCTGGGCCGTGGAAGGTGGGTGGTTTTTTTTTTTTCTTTTTTTATATAATTTTTAACTCAAACTCATCAACACTGAGAAGGTGGGTGTTTTATTTGGCCTTCTGCATGCTTGCTCTTTGCATTTGCTGTTCTACTTGCCAAAGGAACCTCAGCTTTAAAAAAAAAATTGCTTATCTAAAAAGCTGTTCCTGTGTATTTTATTTGCTTGTTCCCTTCTGTTGAAAATTTGTTTTTTTCTCCCAGTGCTTTGCCCTCGGTTCTCTTACTGACATTGCTATTCACTCCTCTCCCCCAGTTCACCAGATTTCCTGTTGTACCTGTATTACTTGTAAATTTACATAATTCCTTGTAACTGTTTACATTTTTAGTCTGAAAAGCCTTCCCCACCGCAAGCCTCAATATTTGACCCCCTTCCCCCAAAATTAAGGATTATATTTAAGTAGAAGGCAAGCTGTTTGAGAGTTCCTTATTGTTCTTAAGAGAGAAAATTATTAAAAATAAAATGTAAAAAATCATATTCTAAAATTAAAAGTCATAATACATACATACATATATATATATATATATATTTTTTTTTTTTTTTTTTTGAGACAGAGTCTCACTCTGTTGCCCCAGGCTAGAGTGCCAAGGCGTCAGCCTAGCTCACAGCAACCTCAAACTCCTGGGCTCAAGTGATCCTCCTGCCTCAGCCTCCCGAGTAGCTGGGACTACAGGCATGCGCCACCATGCCCGGCTAATTTTTTCTATATATTTTTAGTTGGCCTATTAATTTCTTTCTATTTTTAGTAGAGATGGGGTCTTGCTCTTGCTCAGTCTGGTCTCCAACTCCTGACCTTGAGCGATCTGCCCTCCTTGGCCTCCCAGGGTGCTAAGGATTACAGGCGTGAGCCACCACGCCAGGTAAGAGCCATAATATTTTTCAACAAACATTATCAGATGATTTAAATAATCTGTACAGTGGGAGTGGAAAAGCTAAATAAGGAAGAAAAAAAAGAGTGAAGGGAGCAGAGAGAAGATCACGAGAAAGAGTGTTAAAAGGGAAAAAGGCAAACAAACATAAAGGGGGAAGAGACCATTCAGAATTCCAACATACATTCTTATGCCCTTTCCTTCCTCCGGGCCTTTGCACACGTAATTTCTTCTGCTTGGAAAACTTCCAGCCCCCTAACCCTACTCTTTGCCTCTCATCCAGAGATCTTTCTTTGGTTATTCCTGTTCAGCCTTCGATTTCAGCTTAGCTATTACTTCCTCCAGAAAGATCTTTGCTGTGCATGCTCTTACAGTATTTTGCCCTCCTATTGCTAAAATACTTACCAGACTCTGGTGACTGTCTATTTACTCAACTGCATTCCCCATGATAATTTCTACAAAGGTAAGTATTCTAACTACTTTGCTTATCGTTGTATTTGCAACACCTAACCCAGGGCTCAGTAAACACTTGGTAGCAAATAAATGAACGAAGGAGACACTGACAGAGAGGTAGAAGATAAAGTTGGGAACAGGAGCAGAAAAAGATGCAGATTCAAGAGCAGTGTTGCTCTTAACAAAATAATTTTATTCACTGTCATTTGAGCAGTAACTCACAGCATTACTGTATGACTCCTTTATGTGCATAAGAAAAAATGAATAAAAATTTAGATGCAAAATTCACACAGGAAGTGACAATAGCAAGATTTTTTTTAAAGAGATTCCCCCCCCCCATTGATAAACTACAGAGCAATTTCCCTGCAGTGATGTTATTATCTTTCACCGTAACATTTGCTTACCTTTGCTATACGACTAGCTGTTTCTTTGCAAAACTGAGTTGGGCTGTCAAAATGCTGGATTAAGTGAGGCAATAAGCAAAGGATGTTAAGAGGAAAGCCTATCAAAACAAAACAAAACAAAAAAAGCAAACAATAACCAATTTAATTGCACATGATTTTCAAAGTTAAAGGCATTTTTTTAAAGATGGTTCACAGAAACCATTTTCTTTCCATTTCCCGGGATACTCGAGCTTCTCAATTTTTATTTATTTTTGCCAGGGGTCCTCAAACTTTTGAAACAGGGGGGCCAGTTCACCATCCCCCAGACCGTTGGAAAGTGGGGTGCACATTCCACACATGCGCATTGAGGGCCGGGACATCAGCTGCACAGCAGGACAAGCAGCGGCAGCAAAAACACCTGTGCGGGCCAGATAATGTCCTCATCGGGCCACATGTGGCCTGCGGGCAGTAGTTTAAGGATGCCTGATTTTTGCTTTTACCAAATAATTTAAGCTACCTGACACATTAAAAACCGAATAACTACCTGCAGAAAAGCTGAGTCGATTTCAAAACAGAGGGTTAGTTTGCAACACTTCACTACCTAAAATGCAAAGTGCTGGGGGGCAAGGGTGCTAATGCCATCACCTGACAACTGGGAAGGGTCCACCAGGGTGTGCTTGGAAACAGAAATGAGCTTGCTGAGGAGGTGCACCGTCATCTCCTGCGTAGACAGCGAGGTAAAACCCTTGAGGAAGAGCTGCTGCAGGCCTGGGAAGTTACTCCACTTCAGTTTGCCTTGCAGGCTCTCGATCTTCTCCCGACTCTCTGATTTATCCAGAGGCAGATGGATGAGCAGTTTGTTGAGGAGCCTGAGGGCCAGGAGGTATTCATACTCATAGTCCGACTCCAGCAAAGATGTCGCTATCCAAAAGATGGTGGCCATCAAGCTGGCGGGCTCGGTGGCGCCCTGCACGTCGTACACGCCCTTCTCCCTGAGGGAGGACAGGCTTCGAGTCCTGGCCAGACTGTTGCTGTGGTTGATCCGCCCATCCAGGATGTCCAGTGTGTTGCTGCGCCGCCGGTCACCTCTTCGGTCACCAGCCAAACTTAACCTCAAGGAGTTACTTCTTGCATTGCTGTCACACCCCAAGTAACCGCCGCTGTTCATGGGACTTGTGCTTAGATTGAGCTGTCCAGTGCTCTTCCTGTTAGCTGCATACTTGTTTCCCATGATAGGGTCGTGGTATGAGGTTCTTGGAAGAAGAAAAAGAAGGAAGAGATGACGAATGCATGCACACAGTGGCCCTCTTTCACCACGTTAATTCTTACTTTCGAAAACACTGCAAAAATAGTGGCGATGACCAGAGGGAAATGATTTTTCAGCATGTCTGACTTCGCTGAATCAAATTTCAGTTTGTCCTCCAAATTAAAACAACAGTACCAGCCGGGGGCCGGTGGCTCACGCCTGTGATCCTAGCGCTCTGGGAGGCTGAGGCGGGAGGATCGCTCGAGGTCAGGAGTTCGAAACCAGCCTGAGCAAGAAAGAGCGAGACCCCCATATCTCTACTAAAAATAGAAAGAAATTAATTGGCCAACTAAAAATATATAGAAAAAATTAGCCGGGCATGGTGGCACATGCCTGTAGTCCCAGCTACTCGGGAGGCTGAGGCAGGAGGATCGCTTGAGCCCAGGAATCTGAGGTTGCTGTGAGCTGGGCTGATGCCACAGCACTCTAGCCCGGGCAACCGAGTGAGACTCTGTCTCAAAAAAATGAAAAAAATAAAAATATTAAAACAATAGTATCCTTTCTACTGTGGCTGTTTCTTTCTAATTGGGATAAGGTTTGACTTGCTAAGAAAACTTTGCCATAGCAATCAATGGCAACTTTCAGCTTTGGGATTTAGGCAAATGTCATGTCCAAAGCAGACCCCGTTTGTCTTATCCTCAGACTTGATGGTCTTGATATTGCCATTTCCCTCCAAGGCACATTCTTTTTAAGAGAACAGAGCTCAACCAATTATTTTTTGTTTTTCCTTCTCCCATAAATCTAGTTATTATCAATTAGGAAACTATTGACTGAATGTTTTCTGCATGTGCTAGCAGTATGCAAAAGGCTAGAAATTTTAAAGTCCATCATGGGAGGAGATAGATACGTAAATGGATACATTCACAGCTTGTTAATTGCTATTAATAAGATATGAAGAAAACACCGTGAGAACCCCAAAGATGGAATAATGAGCTCTACCGTGGAAGAGTTGGAAATGCTTAGCTAGAAAGTGACATTTGGGGTAGGACTTGAAGGATTAGTGAGTGCAGGGTTTGGAAGGCAGAGAAAATGGGAAGACAGGCTACTCCAGAGAGAAGGAACCATGTGTGAAATGAAGGGTGGGTGCCCCATGGGCCGGGCTGTTGGATTTTTCACAAGTCCTCATGGTCTGAGGCTCATCCCCCCACCATCCATCTGATTTTGGGAGTTTCATTCTCACCACCAGTATTAGAATAACATATTGTTATGGTTATACGTATTTAGCTACTGGAGTTCTTTGTACGCTATAGATTGCCTAGTTTAAATTCTTACTGAGAAAAGGCAGAAAGGAGATCGTAATGCTTCATGGTTTCGGCCAAAGTATCAATTGCAGATTCCAATGTGAGAAGAAGCTCGATCACAAATCCCTGGGGAGAAAAAGGCAGATTTTAATTACCTATGCTCTGGAAAAAAATGACAATGGACTTCCCGATGAGAGTTAAAAACAGAACAAACTCCACATTAATATCACAAAATGATTAAGCTCTTGAGCAACATGATCTTGTTGACTGATGAAAACTCATCAAAGGAATGGTATAAAGTGATTAGAATGGTGCCACAATTTACTCAAAATTTCCAGGTCAGATATTTAGGAGCTATCCTTGTTTCTTTCTTTCCTGTCTAAACAAGGCTGGAAAATATTACTTTAAAAAATATTAGGTCATTCAATATGAAATGTCTGATTTTGAATCAAAAGTTCAGTTCATTTTATCTCAAACAAGAAGCGGTACAATTAATCAAAGTATGCGCCTAAACTAAAGACACAGTTTTGCCATCTTAAGGGTGGCTTGTTTATGAAGTCAGTAAAGGCGTTTCCCATCGCTTGTTGAGAATTGAACATTTCTCCTTGCATGAAGTGGTCCAAAGCCTGGGAGAAGTGGCAGGCAGTTGGTGCAAGGTCTGGTGAAGACAGTAAGCGACAGAGAGTTTCCAAGTCCAGCCCATGTAGTTTGAACAGTGACGTCAAACCTTGCTGCTAATTCACACGTAGGTTGAGATGGATTTGCCTCCACTACAGCTTTCAGCTCATCATTATCCACCTTGGTCTCAGGTCACCCACGTGGCTCGTTTTCAAGATTAAAACACCAGAACCGAACTTCTCAAACCATCCATGAACTGTGCGTTCGCTGGCCACACACGTCCCAAACACTTCATTGATAGAATTTCTAACTGTCTACGCTGCACTGGTTCCATGATGGAACTCGTGTTCAAAAATGACATGAACTTTTGACTTATCCATGGTTTCACAAAAATTGCTCTAAAAAACAAAATATTTGAAAGATAATCACAAGCCAAAATGTGCGTTTAAAAGAATGAAGGTGTATCTTCATACACACACAAAAAGACAAAAGACAAAAACAACCCAAGAAGTTTCCAAGTAAAATGTCAGAGATATCAACTGTCAAACTTAGCACTTAAGGAAATCAGACATTTCATACTTAATGACCTAATATATCCTAAACTTGATCATTTTTCTCTACCTCCACAGCTTCCCTTAATCTACCACCACGGCAGCCTCGACTCTTACAATGACCTCCTAACTGATCTCTCTTGCTTCAGTGCTCAATCTCTCTAAGCCAGGGGTTCTCAAACTTTTTAAATAGGGGGCCAGGTCACTGTCCCCCAGACTGTTGGAGAGTGCAGGCACATTCCACACATGTGCACTGTGGGCTCGGGACGAGTCGGCTGCTAAGCAGGACAGGCAGCGGTGGCAAAAACACCCGGTGGGCTGGATAAATGTCCTCGGTGGGCCACAGTTTGAGGACACCTGTCTTAAGGACTCCATCCAGATTGAGTTAAGAAAACGAATCACACCCATCACCCTCCTTCTCTAAAAAAAATACCTCTGGGTGGTTTCCCATCAATTCAGAGTGAAGTTCCACCTCTCACCTGGGCCTACTAGGCCTTGTGTGATCTGGATCTACCTGCCTGATCAACCTCCTGCGATCCCCTCAATATATTCCAGCCATGCTGGTTTTCTTGGTGTTCTTCAAAAAAGCCTATTGCCTCTGCCTCAGGGCCTTTGTACTTGTCAGTCTTATTGCCCTCCGCCTGAAATGTTCTTCCCGAGATCACAACAGGGCTCACTTTATTTCAGCATGTGTTCAAAAATCACCTTCTCAGATTATCACATATAAAAAATAATTCCCTCTCCCCCATCACTCTTTACTTCTTTACTCTAACTTATTATTCTCACAGCATTTATCATGGAGATAAATGAGGTTATATATAATTGGTGGACTAAAGGCTTGTTTCCCACAATAGAATACGAGCTCCAAACTGCAGGAACCTTGTCTTGTTCATTACGATCTCCCCAATGTCTAAAAGAATGCTAATAAAACCATTAGCCTGTATAAACTTAAGTTCTCTAGTTTAGCAGTTCACTTAATTTCTCTGAAAAAAAAAATGAAATTCAACATTCCATTTTACAATTAAATTTCACTTCTCATCTCTTTTACTTTGTGGTCATCGCAAGACAATATCCAGGGATGTACGTGTATAAAGCTTTTTCTGACAGGCACTAGACTTATTTAATTAGTGGGTTATTAAGTATGGATTCTAAAACTTAACTTTTGTCTCACTTAATTCCTTGCCTGCTTGTGAACACCTGGCATTAACAATTCTGCATAACCATTATCTTGCCCTAGCTGCAGCGGTCTGTATTTGGCAATAAACCCTTGACAAACAGGATTGCTCCATAACTGCTGGAAGAATCAAATCGAATACCTGTGCATCTTCTCCTGGATCTCCTACGGTTTCCACCAGTCTGGAGAGAACATCAGAAAGGGTTGTTGCGGAAAGAGGCTGTTTTAGGGCCCTGAAAATCTGAAAGGATCTCCCAGCATAGTGTCGAGAAGAGCAAGAAAGTGCTGTTTGCAAAGCAACTTCACTAAGATGACGCTCCAAATGAATTCCTTCTGCGAAAACAAGCAGGAGGTTCTTGTTTTTCTTAGAATACCACGTAGAGGTTATGATCAGAAGCTAATCATGTGAAAACCAAGAGCCCACTACCTGGCCAACTAGATAGACACTTGGATTTGGCAAGTCAATGCTTTTTCTTTGATTAAACTCCATTTGCATTTTAAATGGCTCTTTTTTCTAATCTCTAGGGAAACAATCCTTGAGACCAGGTGGGGTTTCCCAAACTCGGCACTACTGACATTTTGGGCCAGATGATTCTTTCTTGAATTGTACACTCCTGAGCAGTGTACCATGTTTAGCTAGATGCCAGTAGCAACTCCATGTCCCAACCCGCAATTGGGACATAAATCTCTCTTGACATTGCCAAATGTCCCTTAAGGGGCAAAATTGCCTCCCATTGAGAACCACTGTTCTAGACCAGGGGTCCTCAAACTTTTTAAACAGGGGGCCAGGTCACTGTCCCTCAGACCGTTGGAGAGTGCAGGCACATTCCACACATGCGCACTGTTGGCCCGGGACGAGTTGGCTGCTAAGCAGGACAGGCAGCGGTGGCAAAAACTCCGGGCAGGCTGGATAAATGTGGCCCATGGGCCATAGTTTGAGGACCCCTGATTTAGACACATAAATTTTCATTATGATTATTAGAATGTGTTAAATTTTAGATCACAAGGGTTACAGCTCTTTTAGAATTTGTCTAGCAGGTTTTCCAGTCCTTACCAACCGGCCACCAAAAATTAACTAATTAATTAATTAATTAATTATAGATCACAGAAGCCTGTAACAATATAAAAGAGAATTTTTAAGTTTGCCACCTCTGTTGAATTTTTTCATAACATACAACTGTGTCGTAGTTTTATGACGCTGTCACACACAACACTTAGAAGCCCAGAATCTCATAGATAGCATGTGTATTTTTAAGTAGTAACTTCATTTTCTCCAACCAAAACTTACTTGTTATCATTAAGTTAAAAAAGAAAGACCGTCTGAAACTTTCATTTAGACACCTCAATTATCAACTCTTTGCTAAGTATTATCAGAAATTGACATCGCCTTAAGACATCTCATTAAAATGTAACAGTATTCAAAATATTTATGAAAAGATACCTGAGCTTGACTGCTTAAAAACAGAAACCACGTGTTTCAAAAACGTAGTTAGCTGCTCAGCGCTCTTGATGCTGGGATTCTTAGGGGAAACATCCTCATGGTTCCAAAGGGGTCCTCTTTTTCTGAAAACAGAGAACAGAAGTAACTCCCTTGGGTTTTTAACTTCTTATTATGACAGTTGATGGCAAAATTTATTTATTTAATTTTTTTTTTTTTTTTTGAGACAGAGTCTCACTCTGTTGCCTGCACTAGAGTGTCGTGGCGTCAGCCTAGCTCACAGCAACCTCCAACTCCTGGGCTCAAGCAAGCCTCCTGCCTCAGCCTCCTGAGTAGCTGGGACTACAGGCATGTGCCACCATGCCCGGCTCATTTTTTTCTATATATTTTCAGTTGTCCAGCTAATTTCTTCCTATTTTTAGTGGAGATGGGGTCTCGCTCTTGCTCAGGCTGGTCTTGAACTCCTGACCTGAAGCGATCCTCCTGCCTGGGCCTCACAGAGTGCTAGGATTATAGGTGTGAGCCATCACGCCCAGCCAATGGCAGGATTTAAAATGGCTAAAAAACAAAAAACAGTTGTACTCACACTTGCCTAATTGTGTACCTTTTACAAGTAGAGAGGACAGAAGTTGAATAAATCAAAGACAAGGCCGCAGTCTGCTACTACCATTTAGATACGTGAACATGTAATGATCTACAGCAAGCAGACAAAGGTCTAATTTCAACATCTACCGAATTCTCTCAGAGGGAGTAGGAAAAGATGACAAATTTTGCCAAGTGAGAAGAGTATTGGTTACTGCTTTTGTGTTACAGATCAAAACATGATTTGTGAGGTCAGGTGCAGCGGCTCACACGTGTAATGCTAGCACTCTGGGAGGCCGAGGTGGGCAGATCACTCAAGGTCAGGAGTTCGAGACCAGCCTGAGCAAGAGCGAGACCCCGTCTCTACTAAAAAAATAGAAATTAGCTGGACAACTAAAAATATATAGAAAAAATGAGCCGGGCATGGTGGCGCATGCCTGTAGTCCCAGCTACTCGGGAGGCTGAGGCAGGAGGATCACTTGAGCTAAGTAGTTGAGGTTGCTGTGAGCTAGGCTGATACCAGGGCACTCTAACCCAGGCAACAGAGTGAGACTCTGTCTCAAAAAAAAAAAAAAAAAAAAATAGATTTGTGGAGGCTAGACTGTATTTAGATTATAATGCAAAGAAAATAATTTGCTGGTTAAATGCAGTGAAAACAATTTACTAGCTAAAACGATAGGGAGAGCATGGGACAGAAAAACGTCCCCTTGATTTTTTCCTTAAAACGTGTTTGCATTCTCAGGCTACCACTCGGTCAATCTCCTTGTTACCGGGGGCCCAAAGTGCCCTGAACCCTGCCCCCAACCCGCGTGACTGTCAGTCTGTCCTAGCTCCATCTGTCCTGTGCACTGCTGTCGGGCCGATTCTCTCCCACCTATTGATTAATTATGCCTCACACCCTGCCCCTAGCTCGACGACTTTCACTGTCATCTACAACCTTATGGCCCGGGCTCCGTGGCCCTAGAACTCTCCCAAGCCTTCTGGAACTGTCTAGACAGAACAGCTGTCTTGTCTCGACATCACAGTGAGAGCGCTCACGCCCCACTTCCAAACACGCTCTGGTTTCTCGTGCCCCTGGGGACTTTGCTGTCGCTGTGGAGTGCCATGCCCTTTCTCCCCATTCGTTTTCCTTTTCTATTTACAGTGCCTCGACAAAGAGCAGATCATCGATAAATATCTGATGACTGATTGATAACACAGCTCGCGAAAGCACGAAGAGACATCCGGATAATACCGCCTGCTCTCTGGGCATTCGGTAACCAGACACGATGGAGGCCCTTGTCAAGTGTCACTGCGTTTGGGCACAAAAGAAGGTGGTCTTTGGGGACATCAGAGTTTGCAAAATATTCCACGCTAGAAACCCGCGTATTTCGATCAAATGGCGTTTCAGACAACAGGAGTACGGCTCACGACAGCTGATGGGCGAAAGAACGACTTAGCCCCGCCACGGCTGGGGGGGACAGGGCTGCACGTGGTACCTGGAGGTGATGAATTCCATGAGGGTTTTGACTTTTCCATCCTGCTCCACCGCGATGTCGACCTCACTGAGGATGGTGGTGTGCAGGTGCGAAATGGCAGCGCTGTTATTTCCCAAGCTGATACTAGAAGAGGTAGAACTTGAGCTAAGCCCTGAGTCGGTCATAGGGGAGGGCTGGTAATCGGGTATAAAATCGTTAATGCCTGCTGAGAGAGAAAGGTGGACATAGGTGAACCCCACAAAGCACCTGACGATCGTTCCTTATAGGCTCCTACGGGACACACGACGAGCCCTGTCCGTGCCGGCCGATGTGCACCAGTGGCTCTGCAGAGCCCCCAAAACACCAAAGGATAGGAAGCAAGTTTTGGGCAAGCATCGTTCTCACAGCTGATTATGAAAACTCAGGGATGTGGATTCACCGCGCAGCTCTCTGCCGCCACCTGCTGCCCACAGTTGGAAGTGGCAGCTTCCTAATATTTTGTCAACATTTAAGTCAGTCGACGTTGGTACAATGCAAACTTATTTTTTATGGAAAACATTCCATAAGTTTTGCTTCATTTTACGTACAGGAAGACTATTTTAAAGACTATTTGTAAAACTTGTGTCAATTATTAAACACACCCCGTTAAAGGTTGTTAATAATGCCCATATTTACAAAAAGACAAAGGAAACCTTTAAAAACAAGAAGCTACAGAATTTGGAATAAAGGTGCTTTCACATAAAAAAGGCAGTCAACTTTACTTCTTGTTTTCATCATGGTTTTAAAGGGTAATAAGTTTTTTAATACTTGTTTGCTAACTACAGGGTTTAAGTAAACAACGTCGTTTTAAGTAAGTAACTTTAAAATTTATGAACCCATTATCTGATACTGTATGATTAGAAAAAAACGTAATTTTATTTTAATTTCTAAAAATTAGTATTTTCCAGATCATCTGTCATTAGTCTGATGATACTGATGAATAGAATATTTAAGTTAGGAAAGAAGAAAATACAACTTACATAGTCTAAAAAAATTGATCATTTTATATATATATTTTTTTTTTGTTTGTTTAAAATTTAAAAATAAGGCCGGGCGCGGTGGCTCAAGCCTGTAATCCTAGCTCTCTGGGAGGCTGAGGTGGGCGGATCGTTTGAGCTCAGGAGTTCGAGACCAGCCTGAGCAAGAGCGAGACCCCGTCTCTACTATAAATAGAAAGAAATTAATTGGCCAACTAATATATATAGAAAAAATTAGCCGGGCATGGTGGCACATGCCTGTAGTCCCAGCTACGTGGGAGGCTGAGGCAGCAGGATTGCTTGAGCCCAGGAGTTTGAGGTTGCTGTGAGCTAGGCTGACGCCTCGGCACTCACTCTAGCCTGGGCAATAAAGTGAGACTCTGTCTCAAAAAAAAATAAAAAAAAATAAAATAAAATTTAAAAATAAATTTAATTCTTTAAAAAAAAGTTTAGTTTCCTTTCTCTTTTTTTTCACAAAAGACTGGGTTTACAAAAATAAAAATTAATACTGACAGTGAAATAAATTTTATATGACAGTCTCATTAATTGGCATCTCACTACTTCAAAATGTATATAACTTTTTAATGGAGTAAACATAATCAAGTGAATAGAAAAATTTAAAATGTCTTTGTCAGTATTCAGGTCTTGCAAGGAGGTGGAATCTAATACAAGTTCAACATCATTTTCATAATTCAGTGCTCCATAAATTAAGTACTTTCATTATATCCTCAACTAACATATTCAGAACTTAAAACTTGTGTGAGAAAGATCCTTAAAGGCAATATAAGCTGAGATACTCTAAGGTTAATTCCTTCTTTTGGTGTTTAACAAATAATGTAAATGGTACTTAAAATAATACAACTACATTTTAAAATAATGTTCTCTAGCATTTCGACTCCCAAGTAGCTGGCACTACAGGCATGCGCCACCATGCCTGGCTAATTTTTTATATATATATTTTTAGTTTGCCAATTCATTTCTTTCTATTTTTAGTAGAGACAGGGTCTCGCTCTTGCTCAGGCTGGTCTCGAACTCCTGACCTCGAGTGATCCTCCCGCCTCGGCCTCCCAGAGTGCTAGGATTACAGGCGTGAGCCACCACGCCCAGCCACATTTCGACTTTTTTTTCAGTGGACTTGCTCTCATGCGGGATTCCCAATTGATGAAGCATAACTCTACTTTCAAATCGTACTTTTAAAGCAAATACCTGTGAAAGTATAATCTAAGTGTGCAATCTGTTTGACAGTCAGCACCCTGGGCTCATTAAACTCCTTGTTCCTGAGGAGGACGGAAGCAACAGTTCGGATGTTACTGTTCGATCCCATTACTATTAGTAAGTGCAGAAGCAGGCGTTTGCAATGTTCATACACCTCAGGGTGGCAGTGGTCAAACCCTAAAACAGACGGTAGAAAACATCATTAATAAAGAGAACTAATGAGTATCCTGCCTACCAAACTCATATTTCAAAGAAAAGCAGAGATTATTATCTTAATGAAAGACTTCATGGAAGATGATGCATTATAAAGTTTTTTTAATTGGCCTAGAGCTCTTACACACTTTACAAGTAGCCTATTGCCCTGCAGTACTAGGGAGAATCCACATGAGTTTTAAATGATTCATGCCTAAAATTTAGTGATCTCTTACAAATACATTAACACCAGATGGAAATGAATTTTTTTTTTTTTAAAAGGCAGCCATTCTTTGTGCTTAGCATGTCATAGGAAGCCAGCCAATGTTTGCTTAACTGAAGGAGCAAAGTAATACACATCTAAATGAGGGTGCACATCAGGGAAACTTATAAGAAGATGGCTAGAAGATGGCTGTCCTGACTTGCTCCAGGAAGTCATTCCCATAAGCATCACAGGTATTCTAGACGTGCCAGATCCAATGTGTTTGTCATGGACGACACAATGGAGTTTCAGGAGCCATCATCGCTGTCTAAAACCCAAATTCCTTGCTTAAGCACTTTCCAGTGGGGGGGAAAAAAAAAAATTAAAAAAGAAAAAATATATTAAAAAAAATAACAATAAATTAAAAAATTAAAAATCAAATTCTTTTAGAAAACACTGAGAACTTATTTCCATTTCTCATTCATTCTCTGCGTGAAAGTTTCCGGTCCCAGAGGTACATTATTAGTTTTACTCTTGCGAGCGATACAGAATTAGAGTGTACAGGTGTACGTGTGCGTGGAGTGGGAGGGGCCAGAGAATCGGAACCGGAAGCCAGAAACCGGAACCGGAAATGAGGGCGGCAGCCATGTTTGTGGTTAGGCGAGAGGCCAGGAATAACTCCCCACCAGGCCAGCAGAATCGTAGTGAAAAGCATCACGGAAGTGATACGCAGATAACAGGAAACAGAGACATGTAGAAACCATTCTTCAAACCATACTGCCATAAAAATATGAAGCGAAGGAATTACAACCAAATATGTTATTACCTATAAAAATTGCATGAAGAAGAAGATGGAGGTAGCTTCCCCATTCCACCTTCACGCTGTGATCGATGATTAGGTCGGTCAAAAGGATCACTGCTATGTTACACCTAGGACCAACGACAGTATTGTAAATGCTTTACTAGATCTCAGGAAACCTAGAGAAAAGTCTATACCAAATTCCTTCAAGACTGTCATATTGTATTTCACAGAAAAATACAACATATCAAGGCAAAAAGAAGAAAGACAAATACAGCCGAAGAACCCATCAACCACTAAGTTAAAGTGATAGAATAAACAGCAGGGTAAGGGCTCCTTCAAGTCTAGAGCCATATTTTTTTCGTCTTTCAACCTTGAGACCTAACAGACTGCTTGCCACATAGGTGTTCAATATTTGTTCAGTGCGTTAACAAACTTTAAAAGAATGCAGTAATTGTTCTCTTGCGATTTTGCTAAGTAGAATTCAGTCTAACACAACTGGAAATAATAGTGCCTACTCCAAGAAAGCCATATTTTTTCAGAGGTAGTAACTGGGTCCCAGAAAGGTCAAGTAACTAGGCCAGACACCCAGAAAAAAGCAGCAGCAGAATTAGATTTAATAATACTCATTTTATACAGTTCGAATTCTGAGCTTTTCAGATTTCTTCACATCTAAATGCATGACTCTCATGGGTTGTGGTAGCTCAATCAAGAAGATTGCTCTCGTTCTGTGTTGTCAGACAGCATAGAGAAAGCTGAGAGTTCAGCAGCAACTCGACTCGTAGAGATAGGAATGACGCTATAGTCCACCTGTGAAGAGGTAATCCAGGTGATGACGTTTCAGGCACGTAATCCACCAGTGGTGACCAGCAGCCTCCAGCTGGTGGCAGGGGCAGTGGTTCTCCTTGGTTATGTTCCATCACTTTCAGTCGCCAATTAGAATAAAGTGGCATTGAATCACCTATCAAGATAAAATGATCTCATTTTCTACACCATCTAATTTCTGCCAGTATAAGCAAACTCTAGTAAGACACCAACTATTTTATAGCATTGAATTAAAAAAATTATTTCCCACTATTTTGACATATGTTTTGCTAGGAAGACCTGTATATAAATTATTATCAAATTAAGCAAATGTGAGAGAGAGAGAAAGAGAGAGAGAGAAATTTAGGTTCCATGCTTTATATTGAAGCAAAACTACATTAGCATTTCATCGTGATTCATAATTGATGTCCAAGCCAGGAGACCACATTGTAAGTGAAGTTGCCTTGTAACAAAAGGCCTTCTGGTAAGTCATTAAGTTCTAAATTTCCTGTGATAGGGCCAACACAAATCCATCTCGGAAAGAACTCGGCCCTACCACAGCGGGGCTGCAGGGTGCAGTTTAAAATGACACCAGGAAATATGAATTCTGTGTGACGTGGGTAAGTCACTTAACCTCTCTGGACCTCAGTTCCATCATGTACAAAATGAGGAGATTGGACCAGATCATCTTTAGATTCCCTTCCCGGTCTGAAAGCTTGTGTTTTTTATTACCCCCTACCTTAATGTTACAGTTAGACTCGGGTAGATTATCCACTTTGCCATTGCAACGGAAAAACCTTTTTAGCAAAACATGAATCCGTGTAGAGAGAGCAAATCTGTTCAAAAAAACCAGCCTGTGTCCCGTGTTTGTTCTATGATGCTGCCTGAGAACCAATTTTTATGTTCTTTGTGATTTATCTAGAGGGAACCTGTTCTTTAAAAAAAAAAAAAAATTCCCCCCCACTTATATTGCTTCTTAAAATTGAGACATTTCTGATTACGTTGGAACACCATTAGTGGCAGTGAAATACTCTTTCTAGGAACAATTTACTTCAGTTGGCAGTAGTGCCAAAAAAACCAAACAAACAAAAAACTACTAGAAAAACTTACTAACGTTAACACAACTAACAGTACACCTCACTGTTACGAGTTAGTTACATAAAAGACATTTGGAACTTATTACTTTTTTCTTCTTCATAAGATCCTCCAGAGCTGCTACTGTATCGAGACTCCAGTCTGTGATGTTGACGATTCAAATGACTGTTCAGTCCGCTGTAGATGTCCAAGTGCACGTAGCTATGGGAACGATCACTGAAGTTAGTCATAGGTCACAGGAAAATGGCGTTTGTACTTTATGTTTCACTTTGTACGTTTGAAAAAGAACAAGTACACAAAGCACTAACCAAAGTTTACCATGATATGCATTCATTTCCATCTTACGATTCAAAAGCTTAAGCTTTAGTCAATTATTTCTACCTAAAGATCTTTTCCCCTTCAATAGGTGTGTGCGGTAAGAATGTTCTGGTCCATAAAACAGGCAGAATACCTAGTTAGAAACATCTAGAAGTGTAAGCAACACAAAAAGTGGCTCACAACACTCCACCAATTTATCCATGAGAGCATGTAAAAAATCCACCACGGCAGTAACTCTAATATTGAAACCACCAATGTGAAAAATTTCCAGTGTGGAAATATATTTCTTTACCAGGATTCCAACCCAACAAAATACATATTCCAAAGCAGAAATTATCAGTTATTCTGATGACAATCGGTATCTGTGAAACTGAAAGGCTAATGAAGAACACAGGAGTACTTACTTCTCTTCCATGTTCTCTTTGACAGGCTTATTATCAGGATTGCTGTCTGTGGGAGCGACCATGGTATTGCTACTGGAAGTAGTTCCTGGAATCCGAGACAGAGCAATACTTGTCAATTTAAAAACCTGGAACAGGCCGGGCACAGTGGCTCACGCCTATAATCCTAGCACTCTGGGAGGCCGAGGCTGGAGGATCGCCCATGGTCAGGAGTTCGAAACCAGCCTGAGCAAGAGCGAGACCCCCGTCTCTACTAAAAAGAGAAATAAATTAATTGGCCAACTAAAAATATATAGAAAAAATGAGCCGGGCATGGTGGTGCATGCCTGTAGTCCCAGCTACTCGGGAGGCTGAGGCAGGAGGATCGCTTGAGCCCAGGAGTTTGAGGTTGCTGTGAGCGAGGCTGATGCCACGGTACTCTAGCCTGGGCAGCATAGTGAGACTCTTGTCTCAAAAAAAAAAAAATATATGATGCTAAAATTTGAGACTGTAGCCCTCTGCATCCTTCTTACCCCACTGGGCTTCTAGAGGTGTGAAGATTGTGTGTATGAGTGTGACTAAATATAATCCATAGATATACACACTCTCTATTGTTATTGTAGGCAGATGACTCGTAGAGTTTTCTCTGGGGAATCTGATTAATCCAGGAGAAAAGACCTACAGACTGATGTCACTGAGATTGTCCTATAACAAAGGACACAGTTGACAAGTTCCATATATACTTACAGAACTTACAAATTCTTAATACTCCACTCTTTAGCAAAATATAGATCTAGAATTGGTAAAGCTTTTCCTAAAACAAATCAAAGCACAGCTACTTGGAAGGCTGAGGCAGAGGATTGCTTGAGGTCAAAAGTTCGACAGGAGCCTGGGCAACATAGTGAGATCCCATCTCGAGAAAGAAAGAAAAAGAGAGAGAGAGAAAGAAAGAAAAAGAGAGAGAGAGAGAGAAAGAGAGAGAGAAAGAAAGAAAAAGAGAGAAAGAGAAAAAGAGAGAGAGGGAGGGAGGGAGGAAGGAAGGCAGGAAAGAAGGAAGGAAAGAAGGAAGGGGAGAGAGAGAGAAAGAAAGAAAAGAAAAAGACAAGACAAGACATGACATGACATTAAGCCAAGGCATAGTGGTGCATGCCTGTAGTCCCAACTATACAGGAAGACTGCTTTAGCCCAGGAGTTCGAGGCTGCAGTGAGCTAAGATTGTGCCACTGCACTCCAGCCCGGGTGACAGGGCAAGACATAGTCTCTTGAAAAAAAAAAGAAAGAAAAATCAGCAATATAGAGAAAATGGGGACTTCTGTTGTGTGAAGAAAACTTTATAACTTTATCAGATACACAAAAAGATAGTCCAACATGAAACATGAATAGGGTGCTATTAAAAAAACTATAATAAAAAAAACTCTTTGGAATTAAAAACACTCTAGCAGATATGAAAAAATTCCATAGATGCATTATTAGAAATCCCTTAGAAAGCAGAAAAGACTAAGAGATGAAAACAGAAAACAAAATTATGAATACATAATTTAAAATACCTCTACTTATACAGATACCATTATTATTAACATGATACAAAAACATTTAATATTAATTGAGTGACAAAGAGTTTCACAGAAAATTCATCTACAATAGCCTAGATAGTGTACTGAATTTCATTGGAAGTTATTCTGTTAGGGACACAGTTTAATTGAAAATCTTACAATAATTATAATTATATGCGTATAACACATATATATAAGAATATATACTCATTTGATTATATATGATGTATAAGATATATCCAAATAATTATAATGTGAAGTTACACAAATAAATTCAGAAAATGTTTACTGTTGAAATCAACATGCTAATTATATTCCCTTAAAATTGCATTTGTTGTATAGGGATACATGAATTTATATTCCAGCTCTGAATAAGTATGCAAATATTATTTCCCTCTACAGTATTAGGATTCCTTACATTGTCGAATTTCCGTACTCATAGGAGGATTTACAAAGTCTCTTTAAATTAATCACCATGAAAAACTTGCATTTGTTTTTGTTTTCTCCAATAATGATACTTAAAGACACCACAAATGCATGCTTAAATGAACAATGTCATAAAGCTTCTCTTTTGATACAAAGTAAGTTTTATTTTTGGAGACAGAGTCTCATTTTGTCGCCTGCGCTAGAGTGCTAGAAACTCAGCCTGGCTCACAGCAACCTCAAACTCCTGGGCTCAAGTGATCCTCCTGCCTCAGCCTCCCTGGTAGCTGGGACTACAGGCATGCACCACCATGCCCGGCTCATTTTTTATTTCTTCTATATATTTTTAGTCGTCCAATTAATTCCTTTCTCTTTTTTTTAGTAGAGACGGGGTCTCGCTCTTGCTCAGGCTGGTCTCGAACTCCTGACCTTGAGCGATCCTCCTGCCTCGGCCTCCCCGAGTAGCTGGGACCACAAGTAGGTGCCACCATGCCCGGCTAATTTTTTCTATATATATATTTTTAGTCGTCCAGCTAATTTCTTTCTCTTTTTTGTAAGTAGAGACGGGGTCTCACTCTTGCTCAGGCTGGTCTCGAACTCCTGACCTCGAGTGATCCTCCTGCCTCGGCCTCCCGGGGTGCTAGGATGACAGGCGTGAGCCACAAGTTTGTTTAAAAAAAAAAATAAATGTCACTGCTGTGTACATTTGAGGTTTACAATATGACGTTGTAGGACATATACTGCAGGTAACGGTTACTGTGACAGAACAGATCAACACGGCTGGCATGATCACAAAGTCGCCGGCTGCAACCACCTTCCTACCTGAGGTGACGGAGGGGACCTTGCAGCTGGACGTGATGCGGTAGTAGGGGGGGTTGTCCGTGTGGGTGACCGCCGAGCTCACGGGGTCTGTCAGCTGCAGCTCGGCCACCAGCTCTTCCAGCAGCTGCATGGTTTTGTCTCTGCCCAGGTACACGATGACTTTCTTCACCTGTCCCGAAAGCAAGCGTTCGGAAAAGAAAAAGCAGGGATCGCACCCCACCCATTCGTCTGGAGGCAAATTTTATCAAAGTCAAGCCAAAGTTAAGTGGGGACATGAATGAGCACGATCTGATCTGAGCCTGCACTGATCGGCAATGAGACATTAATCAGCTTTATCGATACTGTCCCCCCTCGAAACCCCAATATTAGATTCCCATTAGGATGATGGGAATGTTTAATGGTTCCCCCAACTTTATGCACCTCGTTTGCTTTTTTGCCTTCATTTTTTTTAAAAAAAAAAAAAAGCAAAAAAATAAAATAAAATTGCTTTCCTATAAAGATTTCTTTTTTAATGGAAAAGCTTTTCATTGATTCTGTTCTTGGATCTCTGATTTTTGGTCAGCCAGCCTTCAAAAACCCAGGATTTATCCTGCATTCTGCCTTGCCCATTCCCTGTATTCATTCGACAAGAGTGGTCATTAAGAGCGAGGAGCTGGGACTCGAACTGCACTGCCCAGCTTGCAGTGTGGATCTACCACTTATCCTAGCTAGTGTCCCCCGGGAAGTGACTCTCAGTTTTCTCATTTGTTAAGATGGGGACTGTATCAGCACCCACTTCATGGAGCCGTTAGGACTACATGAGTTGAGATTTGGAATGTGATTTTTAAAACAGCTAGTATGCTATATGAATTAAGTGGAAAAACATCATTTCTTTTTTTTTTTTTTTTTTTTTTGCCACAGAGTCTCACTGTGTTGCCCGGGCTAGAGTGCCATGGCGTCAGCCTCGCTCACAGCAACCTCAAACTCCTGGGCTCAAGCGATCCTCCTGCCTCAGCCTCCCCGAGTAGCTGGGATTACAAGCATGCGCCACCATGCCCGGCTCATTTTATATATATATATTTTTAGTTGTCAAGCTAATTTCTTTCTATTTTTAGTAGAGACAGGGTCTCGCTCTTGCTCAGGCTGGTCTCAAACTCTTGACCTCGAGCGATCCTCCCGCCTCGGCCTCCCAGAGTGCTGGGATGACAGGTGTGAGTCACCGCGCCTGGCCAGGCTGGATAACATTTGTTCAACGAATCAAGGAACAAATCCACGTGCTACCTCCTGTCTGTCCTCATCCGGGCCTTTGTCTCACCCCTGCCAGGCACTGCTGCCCACGCACTGATGCGACATTTGGTAAATATATGGTGTTTATATATATATATTTTTTTTAAAAAAAGCTACATGAACTTGAATACGCACGTAAGGCAAGAGGCTTGGTTCGCTATTCACCCCGCAGATGCTGATCAAAAAGTGCAGAATTATCTTCAGGTTTTTGGGCCAGCCGTCCGCGAGCGTGGTCCACACGTTCTCCACCTCCGACCAGGCCAGCTCGTCGCCGTACTGCATGCAGGACACAAGAGGGACGTCAGGAGGGACCGTCTACTAAGGCCCAAACTCGCCACACTGCGAGACGTTAGACAATGATGCTTTTAATTTTATCCCACACTTTAGAAGGGGCAATAACTTCTTTCAACATATCTAAAGGACTAATATCACCCATCATGTATGTAGTTAAAAAAAAAAAGAAAAGAAAAAAAAAGTTTTATGTCTAATGAGAAGTTGTTTTATTTTTTTTCATTTTTACATTTTTATAAGATATATTAAAATTTATAAATATATAAATATAAATATATATTTTGTTTGTTTATTTGTTTTTTTGAGACAGAGTCTCACTCTGCTGCCTGGACTAGAGTGCTGTAGCATCAGCCTAGCTCACAGCAACCTCAAACTCCTGGCCTCAAGCAATCCTCCTGCCTCAGCCTCCCGAGTAGCTGGGACTACAGGCATGCGCCACCATGCCCAGCTAACTTTTTCTATATATTTTTAGTTGGCCAATTAATTTCTTTCTATTTATAGTAGAGACGGGGTCTCACTCTTGCTCAGGCTCGTTTCGAACTCCTGACCTCGAGCGATCCTCCTGCCTGGGCCTCCCAAGAGTGCTAGGATGACAGGCGTGAGGCACCGCGCCCGGCCTATTAAAATTCATAAATATATTTTTATAAACTCTTTTGTTTTCTTTTTTTGCATCCCAATGAAACAGATCAAGAAAAGTTATTTTATTTATTTTTTGTCTTTAACATTTATTTATTTTTATTAACTTTTTTTTTTTATTTCGGCATATTAAGGGGGGAGAAGTTGTTTCTCTTTTTTGAGACAGAGTCTCGCTGTGTTGCCCAGGCTAGAGTGAGTGCCGTGGCATCAGCCTAGCTCACAGCAACCTCCAACTCCTGGGCTCAAGGGATCCTCCTGCCTCAGCCTCCCGAGTAGCTGGGACCACAGGCATGTGCCACCATGCCCGGCTAATTTTTCCTATATATATTAGTTGGTCAATTAATTTCTATTTATAGTAGAGATGGGGTCTCGCTCTTGCTCAGGCTGGTTCCGAACTCCTGACCTCGAGCAATCCTCCCGCCTCGGCCTCCCAGAGTGCTAGGATGACAGGCGGGAGCCACCGCGCCTGGCCGAGAAGTTGTTTTAAAGTGAGGAAAGTACAATGCGATTTTGTCTGGTTATGGCAGGATCATCTGATCTCTGCACTGGTTTCCAACCGTGCTAACTCCTCCTAACTCGCTCCTTCTGGGGCGGCAACAGCAAACACAAAACCTAATTTAAATTTACCTTTTGCAAATGTAAAGACTAGCTGATGCAAGAAAAAAATAAATAAATAAAAATAAATAAATTATGAAAATGAAAAAAAAAATAGCTTCACCTTGGCCGTCATGTACATGAGATTGTTGAGAACCATGGCGGTGGCCTGGGGCGACCCCCAGCCTTCTCCCCGAAGCCAGCGCCTGCTGGTCACCATGAGCTCTCGGTCCTTCAGGGCGTCGTCCTCGTCTTCTTCGTGTCGCCTGGGGGAGGGCAGGGGCCTGGGGTCCACCAGCTCGATGTTGTTCACCCAGGGCAGCAGGTAGTGCAGCATCACCTGTCGCCCGGCCGGCTGCGCCGTCTGGATCCTCTGGCTTATCTCTGAAATCACACGCGAGCCCGCGACAGGCCTGGTGTCACCTCGGTTTCCTGTCCCCTGCAACGAACCTCAACCGCTTCTTCTCCTCAAAGACCAGGAAGCCAGATTCTATTTCTATACTTCGCAAGCAGGAGTGCTCTCTTTCTTTTTATTAATAATAAATTACACCTCAATGACATCATCAAGAAAATTAACAGCTGCTATAATTATGATCCCAGCAATCCTACTTTTGGACATACAGCTAAAAGCACTGAGAGCAGAGACTCAAACAATATACTTTGCATTCATTCATTCATTCATTTATTGAGACAGAATCTCACTCTGTCGCCCGGGCTAGAGTGAGTGTCGTGGCGTCAGCCTCGCTCACAGCAACCTCAAACCCCTGGGCTCAAGCGATCCTCCTGCCTCAGCCTCCCGAGTAGCTGGGACTACAGGCATGCGCCACCATGCCCGGCTAATTTTTTCTATATATTTTTAGTTGGCCAATTAATTTGTTTCTATTTTTAGTAGAGACGGGGCCTCGCTCTTGCTCAGGCTGGTCTCGAACTCCTGGCCTTGAGCGATCCTCCCGCCTTGGCCTCCCAGAGTGCTAGGATGACAGGCGCGAGCCACCGCGTCCAGCCTAAAGATAGTTCTTTTTAGAAATGATTGCTGAAGAGGAACCACTAGGCAGTTCCCGGGTCATACCTGAGAATATGGCGAGAGTGAGCTCAGGATACGCCCGTGCCAGCTCCTCGGACAACTGGTAGTAAGAAACAGAGTACAGGTGTGGCAGAGGGGACAGCTGGCTAAGGACCCCATCCGTCCTCTGAACCTCCAACTTGTGAGCGTAGCGGAACATCTTCGGTTCCAGAATCTACAGGGACGTAATTCCATCGACTTAGTTAAGATTTCATGGGTCCTATGAAGTTTAGCTATAATTTAAAGACAAAACAACTTCTGCCCCCAAATATTCCAGTTTAAAAATTATATTGTGGGAGGGAGGGGGCAGGGGCAATATTTGTAACCCTAACAATATTTGTACTTCCATAATATGATGAAATAAAGGGAAAAAAAAAATTAACAAAAAATAAAAAAATAAAAAAAATAAAAATTATATTGTTATGTGCATTACAAAGTATTTCACTGCGTTAATTACTAATTCCAGGAGATGTCTGCAAAAGACCCCGTAACTGTTTAGAAAGATTTGTTACATTTGTACCCCCATAACATGCTGAAAGAAAAAAACAAACATATATAGCTATGGAAGAGTGGTAAAAAAAATGAAAAAGAAAAAGAAAGAAAAAAACAAAAAAATTAATAAAAGAAAAAAAGAAAAAAAAAGAAAAGAAAAGAAAGAAAGAAAGAAAGAAAGAAATTAAATGAAAAAGATTTGCATTCTTTGTGTTTAATAGCAATGATCAAGTTAGTAACATGGCCTGAAAATAACTTCAGCAACTTGATACACAATTATTTGAAAATATATCCATGCTTGGTAAATTAACTTTCTAAGCTATTTCTCCCAGATCTAATAAAGGAAAGTTATAGGAAGATATCATAAAAGAGCTACTTTTATATATTAAATAGCTCTCAAAAGTATTTCAACTAGCATTATTCTCATCTGAATAGATACTTACGTGCACACATAGGCTCTAACCATTCAATATTTGTAAGTACCCTCATAATTCAATATTTATAAGTACCCTCATGTATATACACACATTAATATATATGATCCTTCCATATAGTATAATTCTCAATGGTTTATATTATTTGTAGATTTAAATATCTGTATTATCTTTGCCTTTCATTTCTAATAAGAACCAAGACTTGATATCATAACTTCACTGTTAAAAATAAAGCGAAATATTAATACTAGTATGCTTTAATGGCAAGAAGAAATTATTGGGTTTCATTAAATCCTGAGTAAAAAAAATATTTTAATTAACATCTGTTTACAAACCTGTAAAAGTTGCATGGCAACTTCATAGATACTTCTAGAAGAATCAGCTGCTTTAAACAGTATGAGATTTAGAAGCATCACTGTGTCACACTGATAATCCCTATGAATAAATTTCACATGTTAGGTAAATAAAAATGTTTACAGGCTTTCCCACCAGTTAATAAACATGATAGGCAAGGGCATGTATTAAGTATGTGCTAAGCCTATGAGATGACTTTTTATTTAAGGCAATAGGTACAACCTTATCCTTATTTTGGTTAAATTCCATTAGAGCTTAAGGAGAATAAATACAATCTATGGGTTCTACATCCATGGCTCCAATCAATCATGGATAGAAAGTATTTGGGGAAAAAAACAAAACTGCACGTGGCTGGGTGTCCACGCCTGTAATCCTAGCACTTTGGGAGGCTGAGGCTGGAGGATCGCTTGAGGCCAGGAGTTCGAGACCAGCCTGAGCAACATAGTGAGAACCCATCTCTACAAAAAAATAGAAAAATCAGCTTGGCATGGTGGCACGTGCCAGCAGTCCCAGCTACTCGGGAGGCTGAGGCAGGAGGATCACTTGAGCCCAGGAGGCTGAGGTTGCAGTGAGCTATGATGACACCATTTCCCTGTAGCCTTGGCAAATGAGAGAGACCATGTCTCTAAAAATAAAAAAACAAAAACAACCTGCATCTGTACTGAACACGTACAGACTTTTTTTCCTTGTCATTATTCCCTAAATGTAATATAGCAACTATTTATGGGGCATTTGCATTGTATTAGGTATTAAAAGTAATCCAGGGGTATTTAGAGTACATGGGAGGATTTGTGTAGGTGAGATGCAAATTCTGTGCCATTTGAGATAAGGAACTGGAGCATCGTGGATTTGGGTGTCTGAGGACTTCCTTGAACCAATCTCCCTAGGATATATAGGGCTAACTAGACCAGTTTCTTAGTATTTCTGAATTCAATAGGAAACCCTTTTTTTTTTTTGAGACAGAGTCTCACTGTGTTGCCCAGGCTAGAGTGCCGTGGCATCAGCCTAGCTCACGGCAACCTCAAACTCCTGGGCTCAAGCAATCCTCCTGCCTCAGCCTCCCGAGTAGCTGGGACTATAGGCATGCGCCACCATGCCCGGCTCATTTTTTTTCTATGTATTTTTAGTTGGCCAATTCATTTCTTTCTATTTTTAGTAGAGACGGGGTCTCGCTCTTGCTCAGGCTGGTCTCGAACTCGTGACCTTGAGCGATCCTCCCGCCTCAGCCTCCGGAGTAGCTGGGACTACAGACAGGCATGTGCCACCATGCCCGGCTAATATTTTCTATGTATATAAATAGAAAGAAACCCTTTCTTCAAAACAAAAACAAAAAAGCATAGAAGGAAAACACCTCCCCTAAGATATACAAGACAGTATCTCGAGAGTACCTGTTCTGGAACACGTTAGCTATGGCTTTAAAGCAGCCGGCGGCCACCCTCTTGGAGCCCGTGTAGCACCGGTCCACGGCCCAGTACATGAGGTTGCTCTGATCTGGGTTCAGCTCCAGCAGGAGCGTGACTGCTTCGCAGCCCAGCTGATGAACCTACACCAGCATTGCAAACAGCCCAGGGGAGAGAAAGTTATGCATCACCTATTCCCCTACATTGTTTTACTCAAGTACTATAATGCATGCATGCGATCGACAAATTCAGTCTCCTCCTGTCCATCTCCTTCCCAGTCCATTCAACCAGCAGAAAAAAAATAAAATAAAATAACACGGATGCATTATCCTTGGCCTCTTGTTTTTTTTTTTTTTTTTACACCAGACTCTTTAGTATGATTTTCTCAATGCCAACAGAGCCCAGGAGGCAGCCGATGAATATGAATAGTGATTAAGTGCTTTCAGAAAAATGAGTTATTAACCTCCCTAATTATTTCTGGTCATGCTTTATTCTTGTTTTTGATAACCCAACAGAAAAATTATTCTGAGGGGGGAAAATAAATGTAAGTCTTATTTTAAATCATGAAGTATGTATCTGTATAGTACGACAGTAAAGATGACAAGAAAGAATGACTCACTGGAAGGGGTCAAAAAAAAAAAAAGAAATTAAATGCAGCAAATAACATATCTGCCACAGAGCTCAATATATTCTATATTAATATATATATTTTTTTAATTATAAATATTTTTCTTTTCTTTTTTTTTTCCCTCTTTGCCGGTATTTAGCCTTGGATGGAGTTTACTATGTTAATATTTTATCTATTGACTCAGAACCCTAAGTTCTAAGGAGGCATATATACACACACCACTGTATTCACCCTATGATATAAAAGTGAAATTAAAATTATTCAAATGAGTAACAAGAATTAGAACTTTTCTTGCATGATGGTATCCCATTTAATTTTACACAACAAGCTTTTTGCATGTAATTCCAACCTAGCTTATTAAAAAAAAAAAAAAAAAAAAAAAAGACTTATTTTCATTCAGTGTGCCACACAATTAAATCCAAATAATGCAGTGGCAATGGATTATGAGCTTTTCAGGAAACTGTCCTAATTACCTTTTTGTCCAGAGAGTCCAAGATGTTATCCAGCCACTTGTACAAATAGCCATCGGACGACAGTCCTACATTGTCTGCAACAGGGCCACAACACAGCACAGCGGACATAGCCTTGGGACGACAATATTAGGGTTACATTTAAAACATTTTAAGAGGTTACAATGTCGGCTGCTTAATGAGAAGAGGCAATGTATTTTCACTCATGCTTATGTAGCCACAATACACTTATGTTTCTAGTTGCAAAGAAAAGTATCATAATAATCATTAAAACTAAGAAATTTATTCTAAGTAAATATCACACATGATTTACCAAATTAGACATGAAGTTTGAATGCTACTGGAAGAGAAGATAAAAAAGACCAAGAGAAGATACTTAAGTAGGAATAAAAGTAGGTATTTCTTTGAGGCAATCCTCAGTTCTTTAAGAAAATGGTGATCAAATGTTGGTAGATTCTGTAATTTTATTTTATTTTTCTTTTGAGACAGAGTCTCACTCTGTTGCCCAGGCTAGCGTGCCATGGTGTCAGCCTAGCTCACAGCAACCTCCAACTCCTGGACTCAAGCGATCCTCCTGCCTCAGCCTTCCGAGTAGCTGGGACTACAGGCATGCGCCACCATGCCCAGCTAATTTTTTTTCTATATATTTTTAGTTGGGCAATTAATCTTTTTTCTAGTTTTAGTAGAGATGGTCTCGCTCTTGCTCAGGCTGGTTTCAAACTCCTGACCTTGAGCGATCCTCCCACCTCGGCCTCCCAGAGTGCTAGGATGACAGACGTGAGCCACTGCGCCCAGCCTGTAATTTTAAATAAACTTATGATGTAAGTGTTTGAAAACGGTAGACAAATATATACACATATTTTAATACTCTCAGGTACTCTGAAGAAACTCTTATCCTCGTTATAATACCGGTTGCAGAGAGACATAAAAATACTTAGCTCTGCTCTTTTTTTTTTTTTTATCTCTCTCTCTCTCTTTTTTTAATCTCTTTTTTCTATTCTCTTATTTATCAGGTGTCGGGAGGGTGGGAGGGGGGTGGAGGGGAGGGGTGAATACAGCCACAACGAGTAAGATGTGCAAAGTTTGGGGGATGGACACGCTTGAAGCTCTGACTCGAGGGACGAGGGGGGCATGGGCAATATATGTAACCTTAACACTTGTACCCCCATAATACGCTAAAATAAATAAATAAATAAATAAAATAGCCAAATAAATCCAATAAATAAGTTAAACCAAAAAAAAAAAAAAAAGGAAGAAATCAGCTAAGTCAATACCTTTAACGCACAGTATTGATGTCTATTAATTTGCATATTTCTGTCACTGTATCTGTCCAAGGGTGTAAACATGATGCTAAAAGGGCCTGCCCAGTGACTGAACAGCATGAACAGGCTGTGACGAAGGCTCTGTTGAGGGAAAATACTTCTTCTCTGGTGAACTGCAAGTAAAAACAAAACAAAACAAAAAAAAATGATAGAAAAAAAAAATTCATTTCCATGCCTTTTTACTTGAACATGCATGCCAACTTATTTGTTATTGAATGCATCATGCTGTAAAAAAGAATGCGAAAGTTTTCATTTGCAACTGCCAAAAATCTCCAGAGTAGCAGATGGCGTTTACACGAATACAGAAGTCGCAGAAAGAAAGTTTGTGTTGCAGGAGACGCAGCAGCTGGAAGGCTGGCACAGAGGTGGGGACAGGAGCCCACCTGTCCCTGGCTGTCCCCAGACTGTCCCTGGCTATGGGGTGACCTTGGTTCGCTGCAAAGTAAGGGCTTTGGACTAGATGAGTGGTTTTATTTAGACTTTGCATTTTTTTTTTTTTCACCAGGAAAGGTGCCTTTACAAAAAAGAACTTTCCATGGAATCTTGATGCATCAAACAGGTAAAGGGGCAGCTTGTCTAGTGGAAGTGAGACGTGAGAGCTGATGTCCAAAGCCATCCCCCTGCCACCTGCTGATGGCACCTGGGAACCCCAGGGCTCGGAGAACCAGCAGAATTTGGAAACCACTGGTTTTTCGATGATCCCCAAGGATTTTTTTTTTTCCATTTTGAAATTCTACTGTACAATTTCTCGACGTCGTTCCTTGTTGAAGAAACTCAACTGTATTACGATAAACCAACGTGGAAGTTGTAGAAAAGTGTTTAGTAGCAGACCAAATCGTATCTTCAAACGAGTGAGCTTCTACTAGGTAAATTTAGGGGGGAAAAAGCTCTTTTCCTTTTTTTTATTATTTTATTTTATTTTATTTTTTTTTTAATCAAGATTTTTTCCTGGCTATTTTTATTATTTTATTTTATTTTTTTTATCAAGATTTTTTCCTGGCTATCTTTTCCTTTAAATAGCATCGTTTTCCTTCCAAAGATCAAAGCAGGGCTCCCTAAGTTGTAACGAATGTAGCTCATTAAGTGCTTAAGTGACCCTGTTATAAAACACAACCCATGCTTCTTTAAACATCAACTGTTTGCAAATACTATTAAAGTAACAATTTTAATTTGTCTTGCAGAATGAATATGAAACATTTATATTTACATTGTAATCCAAAGGTTATAGTCACCTTTTTTCTTATACTTGCACAGAATTTATGACTTTTAAAAATGCAATTGTGTAAACTAAACTTCCTAGTGCCTAAACCAGTACTTGTCAATATATTAATAGTACGTGCTCAATAAATGAATCAATTAATTAAAGGAATCAATGAATAGCACTGCATCCTTATTACATTATATATCTATGGCCTACCCTGTTCTCCCATTACTCAAAAGTATCTTGTTAATTTTATTCTCGGTTATCAACTGGAGCAGTACACTTTTAGCTCATTGCATCTAGAATAAGCTTATCCAAAGAGCTTATTCTATCGATTTCTTCAGACTTTTGTGTCAATGTCTTGATTACTGCCGAAAACCTGTGCTGACTTGCTTTTTAATTTCTATCCATTCACACTAATTCAAAAGTAAAACAAACTCCAGACACCCATGCTACCCTGACATATTTTTGCAGCATGTTCACAAATTGCTTTATAAACTCAGATTAGAAAAACTGATTGGAAGAAAAAATATGACGGTCCCTTAAATACTCAATAATGCTTTAAGAAGTGGAACATCATACCTGGAACATTCTGAATGATATTCGCCACTAAGGCACTAAAATGGCATCGGATATCCTTCAGTGTGTCAGAATCTTTTTCATTTTCTGCCTCCAGCAGTTGTCTGGTTAAATCAACATATTCCAATAAAGTGTTGTTGAGGAAATGGGTTTCACTATCAAGGCCACCACTTGCACTGAAAATAATCGAAGAAAACAAATGACAGCATGTGACTTTAAATTGTAATTTAAATCAAAACAAATTCCCAGTAATCAAAATCAGAATAACAACTATATAAGCTTTGCATGTTCGTGGGAGTTTGCAACTTGCCATACCAGAATGAAATGAACATGATTTTGACTTACTTAAATATAAAAATAGATGGTGCTTCTTAATCAAGAAACTACTAATGCAAGCTATATTATTCAATGCCATGTCTAACTTTAATCAACTATTCTGAGTGCTAAGTGTTATTCCCTGTCAGAAGATACAGATTTTTAGAAAGGACACATTTGGGAGGAGGATGATCAGTTTAGAAAGGCAGACAGAGGACAGGTTAGTTCTATTCATTGTCATCATAGCCATGCCTATTATTAATAATAATAGTAATAATAATTAATATTAAATATTTAGAAAGATTATAAATAACTAGAGGAAAGGTAATTCCATATACTAACATGATGGAATTAGCCTAGCAGCTGTTAAATACCCCTTTTGAAAGTTATAATCTAAAATCTAAAATTATTGGGAAACTACAATGAAATAGTGAATGACTGTTCTGTACTTGTTGGTGTATTAAATTCATTTTTTATTCGGAAAAAAAATAGTTACGTTGATATTAATAATGTGTTACTATAATATCAATAATATAACTATAATATTAATAATTAATAACAATTATCATCATCAAATATCTATAAGGTACTTGTTCCCAGAAAGATTCTCTTAGTATTATCAGGGCTATAAAAATTTAAGAGAATTCCAGCAAGAATGAGGCAGAGTGCTAGTTTTCAAATCTTTCTAGACCAATGGAGTTGCCTTAAGAATCTACGCAGTGAGATTCTCTTTGAAGTAAGGGATTTGTGCCTGGAAACCACTGACCGACAAGGGGGACATTTGTTCTCAGAGTCTTGGATTCCTGTCTTATTATTTCATCGGTCAATAAGTGTGTAGCCACTACCTACACTTTGAATGTTTTCGTGAGAATATAAACAAATCACTGTAGATGAAGACTTAGTAAACAGTAAGTGCAACATAAATGATTAGCTATTATTATACACTTGGGGCATCTATTTAGGTCAGCTTTTCCTTGTTATATTTGAAAAGCACTTCTAATGTATACTGTTTCAAAAGTAAGAATATGTTTTCTACTAGTTGTGAGTAGCTTTTTAAAATTGTATTTTCTTTTTTATTTTTATTTTTCTGTTTTTTCTTCTTTTCCCAGAAGCCATGGCAATGAGTAGCTTTTTAACCTACATTCTAAACCCATGACAAACAGTAAGAAGTTTTGCAATCGTACTATATTAAAAATATCAGCCTACAACAAAAGACGTGTGTTGAATGAATAAATTTATGACCAAAGTTTGTCCTTTATTCCTTATATGAGTGTTTTTTAAATTCTGGGTCATGGCCTATCAGTGGATGGGAAACTGATTTAGTGGATTTAGGTAGCAACTTGCACCAGGACAAAATATTCCTTTTTTTTAACAAATACTCATTGAGTATCTACTATGCATCACGCACAAGGAATGCACTGGGTGAACAAAACAAAGACACTTGCTTTCTTGGCATTCAGCACTCATTTTTTCCTTAACCAATAAAAGAAAAATATCCATATTTGTGATAACCTATTAATTTCTCTTTAAAAAAAATACCCTAAAACAAAATATTTATATATTCTGTTAAAAAATATACTATGTTAAAAAATCATTACTACTCAATAGTGAGTACAGATTTTAATTTTAAACACACAAACATTTTGTATTCCCCAAAATAGTACCAAAGATTCTTCACTCACTAACAAGACATTAAAAGCAAACAAAAAAGAAAAGATTCGTACATGTATTAGAGGTTGTTAATTTTTTGCATCAAGCTCCTATGTGTCCATTTTACTTTTCTTCTAATGTTTTATTTTTGTGGAGGACAGAAAAGAGAATGAGGTTTCCTTTTTCTTTTTCATTTGCTTTTCACTTACTTGGGAAAGAAAAATCAATGGTTTAAATTCTCTTTGATTAAAGCACTGTTCTGAAGATACTTGTCAAAAGCATTCAACGTGGCCAGGTATGGTGGCTCACGTCTGTAATACTAGCACTCTGGGAGGCCAAGGCGGGTGGATCGCTCAAGGTCAGGAGTTCAAAATCAGCCTAAGCAAGAGCAAGACCCCCGTCTCTACTAAAAATAGAAAGAAATTAATAGGCCAATTAAAAATATATAGAAAAAATTAGCCAGGCATGGTGGCACATGCCTGTAGTCCCAGCTACTCGGGAGGCTGAGGCAGGAGGATCTCTTGAGCCCAGGAGTTGGAGGTTGCTGTGAGCTACGCTTACGCCACGGCACTCTAGCCTGGGCAACAGAGTGAGACTCTGTCTCAAAAAAAAAAAAAAAAAATGCATTCAAAATTAAACATGAAAGGTATTAGGTACACTAAGAAATAGGACAAAAGCTAAAGTAACAATGCTATTTATGCTGTGTGCATAGTTACTATAGCTGTTTGATTATTAATGCTTTTTCTTCCTTAAGAACTCTTTTCAGAGATCTTTTTTGCCTATGCTCAAATCTATTATTTTTCTCCTTCAGTGGTTAGGGGAACACCATTATCCTTCTAAGGAAATAGTTATTTCTCAACACACAGCTGATGGAATTTTCCTCAAGGATCCGGTCTTACTGTCAAGACACCTTTACTACTCTAGCAATGAGTCCAGGTTTTATGGTTTTGTGAGTGGTGGAAACCACAGTTACAAATCATGTCTATAAGCCCCATGATTTTTTTTCCAGCAAGACAGATAGCAGTTCACTGGAATAAACTTGCCAACTTGACAATGTTTTTACCCTTTGAACATACTATTTTTTCAAGTCCAGAAGAAACAGATTATAAAATGAGGTGAAAAATAGATAAATCTATCAAGAAAAGGCTACTGCATTCCACTTGCCTAGCTAACTATGTTAAAACAAATATCAAAATCATAGGAACATTAAACCAATTGTTGCCTGAAGTGGTCTAGCTTTAGTGGTAGATTTTTCATTACATTTTTGGCTATTGGTTCATGTACTGGACCCATCTCTGGTTGGTAAATAATTTTTACAGTGATACACACAAGTTTTTTGTTGCAAAGATGCTTTTCGACATTTTTTTTTTTATGTATTTCAGGAGAGAAAGAGATTACGTTCCCTAATCATTCTAGAGTTTTAAAATCCTGAATCTGATACTGACCTGTGACTAATGACACCAGCATCGGCCAGCAGTTCAAATATTCGTACCAGTTGTACTCTTAAAATGTCTCGACGCCTGCGCCGTTTCATATTCTGTTTGAAAGATAAAAGGACGTTATTTAAAAACCTTCAAGGGAACGGGCACGGTGACTCACGCCTGTCATCCTAGCACTCTGGGAGGCCGAGGCGGGAGGATCGCTCAAGGTCAGGAGTTCAAAACCAGCCTGAGCAAGAGCAAGACCCCGTCTCTACTATAAATAGAAAAGAAATTAATTGGCCAACTAAACATACATAAGAAAAAATGAGCTGGGCATGGTGGCGCATGCCTGTAGTCCCAGCTACTCGGGAGGCTGAGGCAGGAGGATCGCTTGAGCCCAGGAGTTTGAGGTTGCTGTGAGCGAGGCTGACGCCACGGCACTCTAGCCCGGGCAACAGAGTGAGACTCTGTCTCAAAAAACAAAAAAAAACAAAGTTAAACAATAGAAAACTACAGAACACAGCTTACCTCTGGTCTTCTTTCAAGCGCTTCTTTAATTATGGGATGTAATTCCTCTATTAGTTCCCTAGAAGGAAAATGATATATATTCTATTAATACCTAAACAGATACAAACTGACAAATGCAAATATGTAAATGTTAATATACTGCTTATAAATCTGACTGGCTTTAAAAAAATAAATTAAAAAAATTTACAAAATAATATACTGTGTAAAGTGACAAGTGTTAACTCTAATCCTACTGTTTTAAACATAATTTTTATTATTTTGGTTACAAAATAACATATTATAGGACATTTGGACACTAGAAAAAATGGTATAGGCCACTTATTTTAATTTGTAGAGATAAGTACTATCAATATTTTCATTTAATCAGTTTTGCAACCCACATACATTTTACATAGTTGAAACCCTATTATATATAAAATAGTATCCTTTTTTTCTTAATAGTATCCTAGCACACTTTTACATGCCATTAATTCATAATAGTCTATCATAGGGTAGCATGCCATAATATTCCTAACCATTTATTACTGAATTGTTATACTTTATCTAATTTCTGTTACTATAAATACTGCCTCAGTGAACAACTTCATACATTTAACATTGTCTTTATTTCTCGTTATCTTTTTTTTTTAATTGTCAATTAATTTGTTTCTATTTTTAGTAGAGACAGGTCTCGCTCTTGCTCAGGCTGGTTTTGAACTCCTGACCTTGAGCAATCCACCTACCCTGGCCTCCCAGAGTGCAGGGATTACATGTGTGAGTCACCGCGCCTGGCCTGATTATCTCTTTAGGATTAATTTTACATATTAAATTAATGAGTCAAAGGGAAAAAGACTTTATGAAAATGATACATTTTTCTCTGTTTATATTTTGATTTTAAATCGCAAATGTACCCAATAGAAGATGGGGATGATTCTTAAAAGCATAAGAGGAAAATCAAATCCATCCACAAATTTGTCATTTATAGAAAAGCGCTGCTATTTCAAGTATTTGCCTCGATGATTTTTAAGTTGAGATCACTTTTATATCCCATTTTTTCAATTACCACAATAATATATTTATCTGTCATAAAATAGTCTTCCAAAACTTTATCTGTAATGATAAATAACCACGCCTATAGATACATCACAATTTATTAACCTATTCTCTTGTTGCTCACATTGTCTTGGAGAGAAAACATCAAATATCACCTCATATCAACTGAGAAAGTTCTCAAAAGAGATAATTCAGGGCCCAGCAGGCAACAAAGCAAAACCTCAGGCAAAAATTAAGAATTTGCTTCATTAATATCAAAAAACATCAAATATCAAAACATGACATAAAACGTGTCTGTAAACATTTCTTTGAAGCACACTCTGATTCTCTTGCATAATAAGAAGGGGGAAAAAGTGGAGTTTTAACCACAAGACCAATATTACACATTAAAAGAATCACTGTGTAAATGAACTGAGTAGGAAAACAGTACAGATTTATATATTTTAACATTTTTATAACACATATATATATATTTGATTTTTCATAGTAATGCTGTGAAGAAAATAGGGTATATCTTAACCAAAATGAGGAAATAAAGGCTCAAATAAAGTAAAATGACTTGTTAAATGTTACAAGACTAGTTAACTGGTAAAAGTCAAGACTAGCTAGTATGCAACTGCGGGGGGCTCGGTGGCTCATGCCTGTAATCCTAGCTCTCTGGGAGGCTGAGGCGGGAGGATCGCTCGAGGTCCAGAGTTCGAGACCAGCCTGAGCGAGACACCCCCGTTCTCTACTAAAAAAAAAAAAAAATTGAAAGAAACTAATTGACCAACTAAAAAAAAAAAAATAACAAAAAAAGACTAGTACTCAACTACCCTAATAAGTACTCTGCTAGACCCTGCTACATTCTAAGTAGCACATTTATCGTGTTAGTGCACAGAGGAAACATAGAGGGTAATTACCTAAAAGCTCCTGGGTTGGTCCTGCCAAGGCCTAGAACGAGGGACTCCGTGATTTCCATGCTGTCAGAACGCATCATTGGAACGATGTGCTTAAACAAGGATGAAGGGGACGGGATTCCAATAATCTGGAAAGAAAATGTTGCATTTATAGCAGCCACTAATGACACTACCACGTCCAGTTAAACAGCTTCAGATTCCAACAGTCTGTGGTCAGTGACAAATGGGACAGACAGAACTTCTGCGAACGGGGCTTCAAAATTCACCCATGGTGTACACACCCTAAACAGGAAATGATTGGTCTCATGGCTTAATGCAAGTTCATGAACAGAACTAAGGTCTCTCGATTGCTTACAAATACCGTGTTTCCCCCAAAATAAAGCAGGGTCTTATATTTATGTTTCCTCAAGAAGACACCCTAGGGCTTATTTTCAGGGCACATGTTATTTTTTTTAAGGATGGCACAGCCATCTCCATTGATTCAAACAGAGTGAAGTCGTCTTCTTCTGGAACATCATCCTCACTCTCCAGACCCGGAATCCCATCCTGAATGTCTTGCGACTCTATTTCCTTTAGAACCACCGGCCCCGATCTCTCCTGTGGAGCACTAGAGCTCTCACGGGGCGGATGGGAAGGGCTGCTCGTGTCCTTTCCCGCTCTGCGACGACACGCATGGGTTGTGCAGATGCTCTGCGCAGCCACGCCCATCACCAGGGCTGATTTTCATAGCCACGCCCACCACTAGGCTGATTTTCATAGCCACGCCCATCACTAGAGCTGATTTTCATAGCCACGCCCATCACCAGGGCTGATTTTCATAGCCACGCCCATCACTAGGGCTGATTTTCATAGCCACGCCCATCACTAGGGCTGATTTTCGGGGTGGGGCTTCTACTGCGCACATGCTCAGACATCCTGCTGGGGCTTAGCCTATGGGTAGGGCTTATTTTCGGGGAAACACGGTACCAGCATATACTAGGCGCAGTCCATCACGTACGCTGTATCTTCAGATCCATGCATATGTGTAAAACAAAATTACTTCTAGAATCGTCTTCAGTGTTCAAGTCAGACACCGGTCTTGAGTTTTCTAAGTTTCCTTGAAGCACTGCACAATGTTTTGTGTCACACCCTAAAAGCTACACAACTGTCCTCACCGACTAGCCTTTGCATCATTTTATGATTGAGGAAAATCCTAGAGAGGCTCTTAATTATTTAAACACTTCCTTTTGGGTTTTGAGAAGTGCGAGAACCACAGGAGCCAGAATAAGGGGAAACAGGTGGGACAATGTGTTTAAAACTATTCATTACGATGAATTTTACGAGCCTTTATTTTCAATGAAAAACTACGTATGTATTATCGATTCCAAGTACGAATCCATAAAAATAGTGCTGGAATCTCTTTAAGTATTTTCATTTTTTTTTCTTTTTTTGAGACAGAGTCTCACTCTGCCGCCCAGGCTAGAGTGAGTGCCGTGGCGTCAGCCTCGCTCACAGCAACCTCCAACTCCTGGGCTCCAGCGATCCTCCTGCCTCAGCCTCCTCCCGAGTAGCTGGGACTCCAGGCATGCGCCACCACGCCCGGCTCATTTATTCGTCTATATGTTTTTAGCTGTCCAATTAATTTCTACTTTTAGTAGGGGCGGGGTCTCGCTCTTGCTCAGGCGGGCCTCGACCTCCTGACCTCGAGCGATCCTCCCGCCCGGGCCTCCCAGGGCGCCAGGCGCGAGCCTGTCCCCGTCCCCGGGCCCTCGCGGAGGCGCGGCTGCTTACCCTGGCGTCGAGGCCGCAGCCGCTGTCGGGCGTGGAGGCCAGCGTGTCGGGCGGGGAGCAGCGCGCGGAGCCGGCGGGCGGCGCGGAGGCGGCGCTGCAGCACAGCACCAGGTAGTTCCGCCACAGCCCCAGCAGCGCGTCCCCGCCGCCCGCGCCGCTCACCTTCTTCCCGCTCACCGGGCTGCTGGGGAGAGCAGAGAGCGCCGCGTGAGTCGCCGCCTTTGCCGCAGCTCGGCTCGGGGCCAAGCGCAGACAAGACGAAGCACGTGTGCACGGGAAATACATACATGCGATGCATGCGAGTGCATCTGCATATACACAATATATGCAAATATATCTACATACACAATGACTGTGAAACAGTTAAATATATAACATGCAGGTATATTTACATATATTTAAATATGTAGTATATGTAAATATATTTAAATATACTATAGATAAATTATATTAAAATAAAACATAAAATAAATAATAAATATATTAAATTATTAAATATAATAAATTATATTAAAATAAAATTAATTTATTTAAAATTGATTTAAATAAAACAGAAATAACAGACTTTTTTACAGCTCGATTTCAGAGGCTAAGCATAGAAAAAATAAAACATATGTATATGAAAAATATATAATATATACAATATATGTAAATATAAAATATTTAAATATACAATATATGTAAATGTATTTAAATATATAAAATAGTAATTTAAATAAAACAATAACAGACTTTTTTACAGCTCGATTTCAGAGGCTAAGAATAGAAAAATAAACTATATATATAAAATATTAATTTAAATAAAACAAAAATAACACATTTTTTATAGCTCAATTTCAGAGGCTAAGAATAGAAAAAATAAAATATATATAAATATATATATAAAATAGTAATTTAAATAAAACAAAAATAATAGACGTTTTTATAGCTCAATTTCAGAGGCTAAGAATAGAAAAAAGAAAATATATATATGAAAAAAATATATAATATATATTAATATATATTTAAATACATATAAAATAGTAATTTAAATAAAACAAAAAGAGACGTTTTTTTATAGCTCGATTTCAGAGGCTAAGAATAGAAAAAATAAAATATATATATAAAAATATATATAATATATATAAATATATATCTAAGTATATATAAAATATTAATTTAAATAAAACAAAAATAATAGACATTTTTATAGCTCAATTTCAGAGGCTAAGAATAGAAAAAATAAAATATATGTATATGAAAAGTATATATATAATATATAAAAAATATATAATATATATAAATATATATTTAAATATGTATAAAATATTATTTTAAATAAAATAAAAGTAACAGTTTTTTACAGCTCGATTTCAGAGGCTAAGAAAAGAAAAAATAAAATATATATAAATATATATTTAAATCTATATAAAATAGTAATTTAAATAAAACAAAAATAACAGATGTTTCTATAGCTCAATTTCAGAGGCTAAGAATAGAAAAAATAAAAAATATATAAAAATATATAAAATATATATAAAATATTAATTTAAATAAAACAAAAATAACAGACTTTTTTTACAGCTCAATTTTCAGGGGCTAAGAATAGAAAAAATAAAATATATATATAAAAATATATATAAAATATATAAATATATATTTAAATATATATACAAAATACTAATTTAAATAAAAACAAAATAACATGTTTTTAAAAGTTTGTTTCCCTTTTTTTTTAACCACTGCTTAAGTTTTTATCAATTTAGGGGAGATGGTTGGCATAAAGGCTTTATTTGTTATTGGTATAAATCTTTATGCAGAAAAGGAGGAAACTACGCAAAACAAAAAATAAAATAAATAAATAAATCTTTGTGGGGTGCTACAGATGAATAAAGTATTACACTGAAAGTTAAAACATTAGAGGATCATTTTAACATAATGTGTGATAAAAGTTAATATTTTATTGGGCCGCATTTTATTACTTATTATCTAGGCTCAAGGTAGAAAGAAAATAAATGAAAAGAGAAAATGAAAATTATCTTTAATTTCACACCAAAATAAGCACTGGGGATATGCTACACATCTTCAAGTTATACACATGTACTATAAATACAACTCTTTTAATTTATAAAAATTCAATGTTTTGTTTTGTGCTCACTTTTTAGACTTACCATGTATTTTTCACAGCTTTCTATGTAAATTAACATATGTCCATGACATTATTTTGACAACTGCATGCCAAACTTTCATTGTTTGACATCTTACTTAGCTAATAGCAATTTTTTCCTATTATCCATAATACTATACATTTGAATATATGCTTAATTATAACATGTATTTAATTATTTTCCTAGGTAATTCTTGAAAATGAAATCTCAGAGTTGAAAGAATATCCACATTTTATTTTGAAGGCTTCTGCCAAGTTTCTGTCTTGAAAGATCACACCAATAAAATATTTTGAAGCCATTCCATAAAACTTTCGACATACTAAAAATTCTATCAGGATTACAGACTGAGGGCAAAACAAAAAAAGGAAAAATACTGACACACAATCCGTGCCTTCAGCAGGTTTTGTAATATGTTAAGATAAATAACGTATACATGCCACTTCATTAAATCAGCAAGAGTGTCTTAGAACGGTGTCATGGGACAAAAATCATTGCCCTCATGTGGGCCGGGGAGACATAAAAGAAGAAATAAATAAATTAAGCAATATCATATGGTGCTAAGTTTGATAAAGAAAAGAGGAAAAAGCAGAGATAGAAAATGCTGATAAAAGAAGCAGCTATAATCTAATATACCATAATTAGGGATGACGATTTAAGATAAGGTCATTAATGTTACTTAAGGTGGCCAATGTCAATCTTTATGAAAAAATATCCAATACACAGTACCTGAGAATCCATACACATATATAATCAGCATGTACATATAGAATAGCAAAAATATAGATATTCAAATGCAAAAGTAAGAATGATTATTCTGCATAGGAGGAATAAGAGAAGGTTCTAAAAATAAGGTAGAATTTGAGCTGTGTTAGGTACAGACATGCAGGGATAGAGAAAATTAAAGGCATTCTAGGCTGAAGTGAACAAAAGCTCTAGAGCGGAAACTGTAGACCACATATGGTGAACTTTGAGGGGTTCATTTGGTTCTAACATCAATGTCACTGATAGAAAGTATGGAGAAAAGTAAAGAGTGGAGTCAGGTTGAAAGAGCCTTTCACGGGAGCCTAAGGAGTATCTCTGGCCCAGGTGCTGGGTTTCCATGGGCAAGTTATATGACAAGAGGACTCATTCCATTCAACGTGATCAAAGGCACACTAGATAAGGGAAATCAGGAACCCAAACTCAGGTTTGAAAATGCTCTTCTAGATTTAAGGGCAAAAGGAAATGAACTGACATTTATAACGACCTTGGTCAACTCTCCATCTGGTTGTCAGTTACTCCCAGTCTATACCAATATCCTCAAATCCACAACTCAACGCATTATTCCCACTCCCCATCAGGAAAATGCCTTCCTTCTAATGCCATCAGGAAAAGTGAGACCACTGAACTTAGTCTCTCTCTCTGTCTACCTTTTATCTACAAACTTAACCACATCTACGTCCATACTCATCTTCAGATGCCTTCCTAATTCTTTCATTTAATACATATTCGTTGGTCACACACTATGTTCCAAGCACAGTGTTACTGAGTAAACTAACAATTAAAATTTGGTGAAAGTGATGTATGAAAACGATGAAGGGGTTATGAGACTGTATCCTTGATCACTTCTTGCCCCTCCTTAAGACATTAACACGGTATGGCATATTGTTGATGGGAGTTCCAATTTGTAGCACTTCCATAGTTTGCAAATCCATATATTATGAAAGCTGACGGTCTATACATTTTTAAATTTGCACTACTTAAATTTTTAAATTAAATTTAGAACAACTCACTTTATATCAACCTGTGGAGACAGCAACTGGAGTCTCGTGTACGCGAACATCCAAGCGTAGCTCACAGCTGTAGAGCAGTGTTTTGGAAGGTTTTCTTGCTTTAAAAAACTGGAGAGACTTATAATCCATGGATCTTGGCCTTGGGTCACGTGTGCAAATATCCATATGTGGGATGGACTGATCACATCAAACTGGTGGCTGATAGGGGAAGAGTTCCACTCTGCTAATGTTTGCAGATCTACCGAGCTAGGGCAATAGAGCAAAGTGGTCTGTGTGCAGAAAGAAAAAAAAAACTGGTTATTGCCCATTTCAATAACTTTTGACATTTTGCCACATAAACTGCTGTAAGCTGAAAGTGGTCTAATTGGTAGTTTCTAGAACAGGATAATATGAGGTTCGAGGTAGGTTTGAGGGAGTGGTAAATTCCTGACATCACATGAAATTGCTGTGTATGTGTATACATGTATTTTGCTGCAGAAAGATTCCATAGCTTTCATTATTCTCAAAAGGATCTATAGACCAAAATAGTGAAAATAGTAAAAACAAAATAATTATAAGTAATTCTTATATGACTATGTAACTTTCATGGTATATGGAAGCTGCCAGAAAACTAAAAGTGAACCATTCACTTCCATGCTGATCTGCTCTATCTGTGCACAGATGGAACAGACTAGAAAGGGGTGTCCTCTCTAGAGGATATTCTTAAATATTTGTTCGATGGTATTCGAGCTCTTATACTGAAGCGAGAAAGATTTACCTACAGAGCAAATTATATTCATTAAGCACTGCTTTCCGCACTAGAAGTCAGTCATCCATTACTCTCTTTCTTGGCATAACTCATGGTTAATAATCTAAAACAAAATTCTTTAAAACTGTACAGATTTTTTTAAATAAAATAGCTGGAAGAGAGGCTTTTAAAGGTTCTTCCTACAAAGAAATCATAAATGCATGAGGTGATGGATACACTAACTAACTACCCTGATGGAATCATCACACAACATGGATATGTATGGAAACATCAAGTTATACCCCATAAATAGGTACAATTAAAATATGTTGATTAAAACATAAATAAAAGTTAACTTTAAAAAGTTTGGTACCATAAGGGGGAGAATTGTACAGACTTTTAATAATCTTTTAGGCCTATAAAATTTTATTATCACCTTTGGTTGTATATAACTTGTGAGTTACGAGTCAGCTGTCATGCAGAAAGCACATAAACCTCTCATGCACGTATTCCCAAACAGGAGGAAAAAAATTTTTAGTGGTAATGTTTGCCAGATAGTCTTACATCAACACTGGAATCTTGATAAATGACCTTTCTCTAATCCGAACCCAAATAAGAAAATTTGCATAAGCTTTCTTAGTAAAGTGTTTGTTGACAAAGTGTTTCTCTCCATATTAATGAGTCAATTACATATAACGCTGGGATAGAATACTATATCCTTAATCCATTGCACTTAAATTCATGTGATTCCTGATTCAAATAAAAAACATTCACTGGGCCAGGCGCGGTGGCTCACGCCTGTAATCCTAGCACTCTGGGAGGCCCAGGCGGGAGGATCGCCCAAGGTCAGGAGTTCGAGACCAGCCTGAGCAAGAGCGAGACCCCGTCTCTACTAAAAATAGAAAGAAATTAATTGGCCAACTAAAAATATATATAAAAAAATTAGCCGGGCATGGTGGCACATGCCTGTAATCCCAGCTACTAGGGAGGCTGAGGCAGGAGGATCGCTTGAGCCCAGGAGTTTGAGGTTGCTGTGAGCTAGGCTGACACCACGGCACTCACTCTAGCCTGGGCAACACAATGAGACTCTGTCTCAAACAAACAAACAAACAAAAACCATTCCCTGAAGAAGCAATATAAGATTTGCTTTGAATTTCAACACTTTTTTTCATAGCATTTTAACCAGTACCTCCAAGACAAGAATATTATAGGCCATAATAAATAGCAAAATAGTGGTCCAAATTAGCATTAAAAGAAAACTTCTTAAATTGGAAAGATTAGAATTCTATGAAGATAAAATTATTTTTATTTCTATGGGGAAGAGTGCTAAAAACAGCATAAACGAGTGCCACTTTTTAAATACGTTTTACTTTGAAAGCACTTTATAGTTTTAAAAAATATTTCCTAACACATTACATTTGTTAGGGAAGTTCATTCAAGCATACGTGTGAATATGTATGTATGTGTCTGTCTTAACTCCCAACACAAGACTGAGTGGCATAAAATCATTACTGTTACCTGATCAGCCCCAGTAAGATGTATGAAGCTCTCAAGGATGGATGGGCTCAGCCGGTCCATCACATCTATGGCTAATTCATCATCGCCCTATAAAAAAAGACACCATATGTCTAAAAACATTAGCAATGTTCAAGAAAAGCAGCCAAACCTAGGGAAACACTGACAATGCACTTTGGCATTATTTGTTACAAATGGAATTGAGGATGGTGGGTACCGTGTTTCCCCGAAAATAAGCCCTACCCATAAAAAAAGCCCTAGCAGGATGTCTAAGCATGTGCGCAATAGAAGCCCCACCCCGAAAATCAGCCCTAGTGATGGGCGTGGCTATGAAAATCAGCCCTGGTGATGGGCGTGGCTATGAAAATCAGCCCTAGTGATGGGCGTGGCTATGAAAATCAGCCCTAGTGGTGGGCGTGGTTATGAAAATCAGCCCTAGTGGTGGGCATGGTTATGAAAATCAGCCCTAGTGGTGGGCGTGGCTATGAAAATCAGCCCCGGTGGTGGGCGTGGCTATGAAAATCAGCCCTAGTGACGGGCGTGGCTGCGCAGCGCATCTGCACAGCCCATGCGTGTCGTCGCGGAGCGGGAAAGGACACGAGCAGCCCTTCTCATCTGCCCCGTGAGAGCTCTAGTGCTCCACAGGAGAGATCGGGGCCAGTGGTTCTAAAGGAAATAGAGTCGCAAGACATTCAGGATGGGATTCGGGGTTTGGAGAGTGAGGATGATGTTCCAGAAGAAGACGACTTCACTCTATTTGAATCAATGTAGATGGTTGTACCGTACTTAAAAAAAAAAAATAACACATCCCCTGAAAATAAGCCCTAGGGTGTCTTCTTGAGGAAAACTAAATATAAGACCCTGTCTTATTTTTGGGGAAACACAGTAGTTTAGGGCTGGTCGAAGACACTTTGTTATAAAATAACTTATATCTCCATGGCAGGCACAGAAATAGCATAATGATGGACAAAGGGATAGTTTTTAAGCACTCTCATTAGATAACTTAAAGAAACACCCAAATCTTACCTTAGGTATTTCCAAAAGTGCAAATAAAGCCCGTACTTCTCTAAGGATGCTGACGGCTAATCTGCGAGTGGCCGGTCGACTGCTGCACAGAATGACAAGAGCAAAGCCTTCAACGACATGGAACACGCTGGAATACAGGCTCCTTTCCAGAGGAGGGGGGTGAGAAGCTCCATTAGCTACGCCGTGCTTGAAAAATAAATCAAAGTTAGAAATAAAATAAAAAATACGTATGCACAGATGATAATTCCGGAAAAACAATTAATAGAGAGTAAAGCAAATCACAGAAATCATGGCTACAGGCCTGCCTCAGCCCAGGCAATTTAAATATACTATTTTTAAAAATATAATGTGGGCAAAGGGAAAAAAGCATTCCGTTGGCAGTCTAAACGTGAATTCTGTCCCTAACTTCTGTCGTCTTCTGACTACTTTATATGACCTTGGAGCTGACACTCACTGTGAGGTCTAATATTTCTTTGCAGGAAAGGAGGGGATAGGATTGTATCTTTCATACTCTAAGTGTAGGCCACCGCCTGGGAGCTTGTTAGAAACTCTTTCGCTGGGTCCTGCTGATTTCCATCCACGCCCACTAAAGGTTGAGAAGCTGGGTTTGGCTGAGATGACCCAGCTCTAAAATTCCAAGGTTCTATGACTTTATACGTTATCATAAATCAACAATTTGAACACCTTTGAACACATTATCATAAATCAACAATTTGAACCAAAACACTTTTATGGTTAAGGAGCACAAATACTGTCTATGTGAAACAGGGACTTGGCGCCAAGGAGAAATAACCAAGTAACCGAAATGGAAGACTACCAACATTTTTTATTATTGTATCAGTTTTATTTTTATTTATTTATTTTGTAACCAGTAAAATTTAGCAGTATGGGGTTGAATACCAACTTTAGTGACACTTATGATAATAAGTTCTGATAACCCACAACCATCGGACCAGGCAGGATCAGCTTTAAATATATTGGGAACAACCTAAATGTGAGCCAGGCTGATCTCTACTTTCTACGCTCATCAAAAAACTAATTGTTACCAAGGGAAGAAGGTTAGAAAGGTTAGGCACACAAACACTATAAATTTAATATATGAACTGCAGAAAAGTTCAGTTTAAGGGATTTATGAACCTATTGAAAGTGAACAGAAGAAAACTTTTAGTGTTTGAGAAAACAGATCGATATTAACATCATTACTGTTCATTTACCGCTGACCACACGGACAGGAACAAAAGAATTTGGTACCTGTGAGTCCTGGTTTTTGTTATGCATTTGGGCTGCTTGTTTCCACTGATTTATTAATTGTACCAACATCTTCACGGCGTTATCAAGAAGCGTGGGATGGACGTCGGTCACTTCGCGAACGATAAAATAGACAAACCCTGAAAGAACATCCTCCCGCCAATCTGGAAAATCAAGCATTAACGCCAGCAGAGTGTTGAAAGCCAGACCACGCAGTTCTTCATCCATGTGGACTGTGAGCCTACCAAGAACAAAACGCCATTAGCAAACCTCAAAGAGTTTTTTAATCATTTAAACCTTAAAACTAGGAACTTAAAAAATTATATATCCTCTTGTTTTGTAAGAAGCATAAAGATAGGAACCAATGTTCATTTTGTGCTATATTCAACCTCGTGCTTGTCTATATTTATTTGTTTAAATTCACACATAAATCTATTAATATGAGTTGATTAATCCATCACTATCAATTAATCTATTAATATTAATTAATCAATCTATTAATATTAATCTATTAATATTAGTTGATGTTTTTACTATAATTTAGAATAAGTTTGATCTTAATTCAAATGAAGAACTTTAGAAAAGAATACAGATGCCATAACAGAATTCCATTTAAAAGTTCTTTAATCTGGCCGGGCGCGGTGGCTCACGCCTGTAATCCTAGCACTCTGGGAGGCCGAGGCGGGCGGATTGCTCAAGGTCAGGAGTTTGAAACCAGCCTGAGCAAGAGCGAGACCCTGTCTCTACTATAAATACAAAGAAATTAATTGGCCAACTAATATATATAGAAAAAATTAGCCGGGCATGGCGGCGCACGCCTGTAGTCCCAGCTACTCGGGAGGCTGAGGCAGGAGGATGGCTTGAGCCCAGGAGTCTGAGGTTGCTGTGAGCTAGGCGGACGCCACGGCACTCACTCTAGCCTGGCCAACAAAGTGAGACTCTGTCTCAAAAAAAAAAAAAAAAAAAAAGTTCTTTAATCCTTAAAATAGGTTATCCCATAATCGATCCACAATTATGTCTAATCATATAATATCTTAGCACTATCTCACATTTATTTAGTCCTTTCCTATAGCTCAAAGAACGTGACTTATCTCAGCCATTCCTTACTCACTGCTGAGATTACAGTTAAATAGGAGAAGGCTGATTGTGAAGAAGGAAATACAACAGATTAGGGTGGGATCAAGGTAACAAAAATAATTCTTGAAGGTGAGAATGAGAGTAAATTTAAGAGTTACATCATAAATAGTGTGTGCCTCCAAAAAAAAAAATGAAAAAACAATGTGTTGACTCAACACATAAGGCCATAAAGAGAGTTTAAGTCTAAATAAATTAGGAAAGAGGCTATATAAAGTTACCTTTCAAAGACATCAAACCAATATGGGACTCTTACCATAATTATAGAATTTTACCAAAACACAAAAAAGAGAATGATAAACAAGAAAAACAATGATAAACACGACACAAAATGGCTGTAGCAGTAAAGCCACCAATACATATATAACAATGCTATAGGAGTATGAGTTTATGATTTGGGGCTGAAGAGGATTACTTTAATAATTGCCTCTAAAGACAAATACATCAGAGTTAGAAATAGTCTGAATGCATAAAATAAGTAGGTAATATTTGAAATACACCACAATGGCATGCTTGGGAAGCTAGAAAGATGGAGTTTTATCCACAATGACAAGAGGAGGAAAGCTGTATGGTTAGGAGGAAGAAGGTATAGTCTTCCCCCTGCTGAATTCAGTCTTCACTAAGCCAGCTCTCAACTGACAGTGAGACTAAAGAGAAGATTTACTACAGCTACGCAGATTCGGGCATAAGCAGTGAAGCTGCAGTAGTTATTTCTGCACATTAGAACTAAACAGGGCCAGATTAAACAACTCTAGCCCAGCATCCTGTCCCTGATAGCAGCCCCAGGGAAGATATCGTGGAAGGGGAGAGTGACCATCCATCCTCCAGAATGCTGACTTAAAGGTTATTCCAACATCCCATAAATCTACAAATATGTAAATATCTACCTTATACCCATCTGTGCGATTCTGGGCATATATATATATGTGTGTGTGTATTAATATATGAGCTAACTGCTCACTGTGCAGAGAACAACAATGCAGTCTGGCTAATTAAAGGCAGCGGAATTAATTAACTTTCCTTAGGGACAGCAGATGGGTCTACACATTTACAATGCATCTTTGTTTTATTTGCTGCTTGATTTTAAAGTAAATAAGATTTAGACAGCACAACTCCAGATGATAGGCGTGGAGGACCAAACAGAACAGACCCTCAGATCTTTATGGCCACTGAAGTCAATGAATTAGTCAATGAATGTCGCAGGGAGGAAGCAGCAAAGTGAACAGCAAGCACACTGGCACCCACTATCCAGGTGTTTGCGCCTTTACTACCGTGTTTTCTGGAAAATAAGCCCTACCCATAAAATAAGCCCTAGCAGGATTTCTAAGTACGTGTGGAGTAGAAGCCCTACCCCGAAAATCAGCCCTAGTGATGGGCGTGGCTATGAAAATCAGCCCTGGTGATGGGCGTGGCTATGAAAATCAGCCCTGGTGATGGGCGTGGCTATGAAAATCAGTCCTGGTGATGGGCGTGGCTATGAAAATCAGCCCTAGTGACGGGCGTGGCTATGAAAATCAGCCCTGGTGGTAGGTGTGGCTATGAAAATCAGCCCTGGTGATGGGCGTGGCTATGAAAATCAGCCCTGGTGATGGGCGTGGCTATGAAAATCAGCCCTAGTGACGGGCGTGGCTATGAAAATCAGCCCTAGTGACGGGCGTGGCTGCGCAGCACATCTGCACAACCCATGCGTGTCATCGCGGAGCGGGAAAGGACATGAGCAGCCCTTCTCATCTGCCCCGTGAGAGCTCTAGTGCTCCACAGGAGAGATCGGGGCCAGTGGTTCTAAAGGAAACAGAGTCACAAGACATTCAGGATGGGATTCGGGGTTTGGAGAGTGAGGATGATGTTGCAGAAGAAGACGACTTCACTCTATGTGAATCAAAGTAGATGGTTGTACCGCCCTTAAAAAAAAACAACACATCCCCTGAAAATAAGCCCCAAGGTGTCATCTTGAGGAAAAATAAATATAAGACCCTGTCTTATTTATGGGGAAACACAGTAGGCTCCCCTACACCTTCCCCTCGAAGCTGCAGTTTCATTTTGGAGGGGAATGCGGGTGACCTCTCTGTGATCATCGTCCACAAAGATGAACATCTGTGAGTCAGGCTCAAGTCAGAGGTGTAAGAATTGAACAGCAACGGTTTACTGCTCTCCAAATCGTGCGATAAATAAATCCTTACTGTTTCTAATTTCTCACGCTCACATGAGCTTTGTACCTTTGTGCCCTAACCCACAGCAGACACGAAGAGGCAGTATGGGAAGGGAATGCATTTATCTAATGGTGCAAAGTAACCCCTTTTTCTCATAATCCAGGTGGGAGACGAATACCATTCTATCTCTCATGGCAGCCGCAGCAGGTGAGGAAAAGGCAGTGCCTGGGTGCAGGAAAGGCGAGAAGTTTCCACGAAGGGGGCAGAAAGGGTTGCTGGGGCAGTCTACTGATTGCTTATTCATTGTGGATTTAACTTACGCCTTAGTGATAAATGCTCAGCAATAGTATCTTTCAGTGTAGCCGAGCATCGCTGCTCTGCTATAGTTGTTGTGCTTGGTTTTCCATCCGGGACCAGGGCCAGCCAGCTGTGCCTCCCCCGGCCAGATGCCTACCAGAGTGCAGTCATACGCACTCTTCACCTACCGTCTCTGGCTGCTTTTGTACACAAGGGTGGAGACCAGTATCTGTCTGTTTTATTTATTTTTTTATTATTTTTATTTTTTTGAGACAGAGTCTCACTTTCTTGCCCAGGCTAGAATGAGTGCCGTGGCATCACCCTAGCTCACAGCAACCTCCAACTCCTGGGCTCAAGTGATCCTCCTGCCTCAGCCTCCCGAGTAGCTGGGACTACAGGCATGCGCCACCATGCCCGGCTAATTTTTTCTATATATATATTAGTTGGCCAATTAATTTCTATTTTTAGAGAGACGGGGGTCTCGCTCTGGCTGGTTTCGAACTCCTGACCTTGAGCAATCCGCCCACCTCGGCCTCCCAGAGTCCTAGGATTACAGGCGTGAGCCACCACGCCCGGCCTCTGTCAGTTTTATTGATATATATGGCTACTCATATTTTTGGGGCACATATGATAATTTAATACATTCATATAATTGGTAAAGATCAAATCAGGGCAACTGGGATATCCATCACCTTAAATAGCTCTTTTTTTTATGCTAGAAAATATATGAAATTATTCTCTTCTAGCTATTTTCAAATGTGCAATAGATTATTGTTAAACTATAGTCACCCTACTGATCTATCAAACGCCAGGCCTTATTTCTTCTATCAAACTGTGTAGCTGTACTAATTTAATAAACCTCAGAGATGAGTATTTGTGATGAAGACTGCAAACCCTAAAAAAATTTAATATCTGATCCTTCACACAAAAAAAATTACTGACCTCTTGTTGAGGCAATCTCTAACTGCATCAACAAAACAATTCAACAGGCCATGGCTGTAGCTTAAAACTAGGAGCAATTATACAAGTTTGGTTGTCACGTCATTTACTCCTTTTATAGAGCTATGGCATGCTTAATAGAAGAGGGAAAGAGAAAAACCGTGCATGCTATAGCTCTGCCATGGGTGGGGGGGGAGTGTAGATGAGACCTAGCTACAACCTAGATATAAAGCAATGATTGTAGGAATAAGCACAATAAGTGATTGCCTAACTGGGTATTACTATACACTGATAATGCCATATGTCACATAAACCCCAGTAAATATTACTAGGTGGAAAAATAGGGAATTGAATTATAAGATTTGTGGGGGAATCCAGAAGAACTTGACAAGTTAAAAATGAGCAAGGAGAATGTATTTATCAAAAAAATAAAAGACAAAATGAGAGTTTAGACTGTAATCAAATAAAGGATTAAAAATATCTTCATTACTGCCTTTGTAGTGATAATAGTAACAGGTGTATTAGAAATATAAAGGGATAGGAAGAATAAAAATTAACAGAGCAAAGAGGAATTTTCATTTACCTTGCTAACAACTCAATGAGGTCAGTTCTGCTCATACCATCAGGAATCAACCTGGGAATAGCGGCAATACAGGTTCTAAACAAATCAATCTTGGGCTTTCTTTCCCCCCTGAAAAATACATCACAACAGGATTTGAGAAGTATATTACATATGCCAGACAATAAAATCAGACTTGGAAAAATAATTACAGTAAGTAGGAGCTCCCTCCAAGTCTAACGTATTTAATTTAAAGAGTGCATACAAATTCAGTAGACAATTACCAGTCTACAAATGTACAAAAAAATACAGAAACAATTCAGAAAAAAAAAAAAACACAGCTGGCAAAGTAATTAGAAAACAAGCAAACAAATAACACTTTTTAAACAAATCATAATCATTTCAAATATTAATAAAATTATTTAAATATCATTTAATATTTAGACTTCTGTAAATGTTAGATAATAATATTGATATTATTAAATAACTAAATATTAATTATTATTTGGGGCCTATAAAATTAACCAAAATTGTTTTCATTTAATATCCTATACTAATAAGGATCTTAGAAACAGACATCTCATATTATTAGTCAATATATAAACAATACATAATATTTGTTCTTGTTCTGTTTGTGATACATGTACATAAATATACATATTTAAAACTTTTATGTAATAAAATGAGCCAATTGTTGAAAACCCTGGCTCCTCCCGAGGCTTATTATATAATTTAACCATATTTTTTCCTAGTTATTCAATGATTTTACTTCTTTATTTTAAATGTCCAATCTCTTATGCTGGTTTTTATTTTGGTCTATATTCCAAGGTGAGACCTTTTAAACTTATTTTTTTTGCAAACTGTTGCCCAGCTGGCCTAATAAAACAATCCTTGTGTAGAAAAGAATCTGGATGTTCTAAGTGTTTGGGGCCAGCTTTCATTATAGAGGCAATGGCCTTGCTACCTCCTTTTAGAGGTTTCATACAGTCAGCCCTCCCTTTGGATGGTTCTGGAATGCATGAATGTCAGTTACCACAATTTAGCTAAACAAACACCAGTCTCCAGTAACACAGTTCAAACTTAAGGTACCATATATTATAATAACTATAAATAAAGACATCAACAAACTTTGCTGTTGGCTCTTTTTTTTTTTTTTTTTTTTTGAGACAGAGTCTCACTTTGTTGCCCAGGCTAGAGTGAGTGCCGTGGCGTCAGCCTAGCTCACAGCAACCTCAAACTCCTGGGCTCAAGCGATCCTCCTGCCTCGGCCTCCTGAGTAGCTGGGACTACAGGCATGTGCCACCATGCCTGGCTAATTTTTCTATTTTTAGTAGAGACGGGATCTCGCTCTTGCTCAGGCTGGTCTCGAACTCCTGACCCTGAGCGATCCTCCCGCCTCGGCCTCCTAGAGTGCTAGGATTACAGGCGTGAGCCACCGTGCCCGGCTGAGAATATATAGACACTTTCTAGCAAACAAAAGAAGCTATTGCCATAAAATACATCTCCCTGAGGAGGAAGTCGTCCCTAACGATAAGGAAAGAAGGTGCTGGGATGACAAATGATGACAAGGCTGGGCTGGGACGGTGGGGTGAGATGCTGTTTCTCAAGAAACTCAGACATTGTTCTCCTCTGTAGCCTAGTTCCCAGGAGACAAAAAGACCAGAGGTCAGATTTTCAGGATTTTTGTTGTTGCTGTTGTTTATTTTAAATCAGGCCTCTGGAAATAAGAGCATTCGTTTGATTTAATGAACCAACCCTGCCCACACACACGTGCGGTACCTAGGACTCATGTACCACGCGTGGGGTAGGTGCAGGGGTCAGGCCTTGTCAGGGACAGCAAAGTAGACTGGGACCCGGAGTGGCTTTTGCCACCTAGACCAGCTTGACAGCACTTTAAACAAATAAAGCAGAGCACCTGGAAGGAACCCCTGTATTGCAAACTGCAGCAGGTGGCAATGCAGGAAAGCTCTAGAAAAAGAAGGTAAGGCAACAACAGGTAAACAGGAACCAACCACCTGTGTTCTCTTACGAAAAGCGAAATAGCAATGAAGATGGATGGTTCGCTACATACGTGATCATATCTTCAGGTTCCTTATTAGACATCTGCACACTCGTCATGCACATGGGCCTCCCAACTTCTTTGTCGAGATGTCTGAGAATGCTATCTAACGCTTTCCTTACTTGAGGATAGTAAACTGACATTCCTAGGAGGGAAAAAAAAAAAAATATCAGAGATTATTAGGTAAAGAATACTTACAGTTGCTTTCTGGAATAAAAGCCCATCCACTTCTAAATAATATTAGCTTATTGTTGTCATAAAAGAGGGAATTTCGACTGAGACACATTCTTCCTGATCATCAGCTATAGCATACTGCGGGGACTGGAGAGATCGTGTGAAAATTACGCAGAAAACTCAAACTGATTGGAAGAAAGGATAAAATGCAGTGAATGGTGTCCTTTAAGCAGAAGACCCTTAATATCTAGATTTATAACTATTATCAAAAATGTATTTTTTTTTTTTTTGAGACAGAGTCTCATTGTGTTGCCCGAGCTAGAGTGCCATGGCATCAGCCTCGCTCACAGCAACCTCCAACTCCTGGGCTCAAGCCATCCTCCTGCCTCAGCCTCCCGAGTAGCTGGGACTACAGGCATGCGCCACCATGCCTGGCTAATTTTTCTATATATTTTTTAGTTGTCCGGCTAATTCCTTTCTATTTTTAGTAGAGACGGGGGTCTCGTTCCAGCAACTGGTCTCAAACTCCTGACCTCGAGCGATCCTCCTGCCTCGGCCTCCCAGAGTGCTAGGGTTACATCCAAAATGTATGATCGCAGTGGAACACACTAGAATAACCACATCAGGCCCATTTCTGCGTTTCAGATTTGATCACGGAGTGTTACAGAAGCATATTAAACTGTATTCCAAAGCAACTTACGTATCTCAGTCGACACTAACCTATGACTTTTGCTTCTTCATCTGTCAAGGTTTTATTGAGGAAGATTTTCTTCACTCGCAGAGTGTTTCCTGAGGGAAGGATCACTCCCGTCGTGGGCATGGGAGGCTCCCCGTCTTTCTGCTGCAGACTGTCTGCGATCACGAGGAAGACTCTGAGGCCGATGTTCATTCTCTGCAGAGAAAAAAAAAAAAAAAGTTTCCCAAGGAAGAAACCAGAGCGTCACAAATTATCTTTTGTTCGTGTTAGAAACAGCTCATCAAATAACGCTGGGGGGATGGGAGGAATGGGACAGAAGGAAAACTAACCTTTCTGTCCAGCATTTTTAAATTTTATTTTAATTTCTTTTTAGTAGAGACGGGGGTCTCGCTCTTGCTCAGGCTGGTCTCGAACTCCTGACCTCGAGCGATCCTCCCGCCTCGGCCTCCCAGAGTGCTGCGATGACAGGTGTGAGCCACCGCGCCCGGCCTGTCCAGCATTTTTAACCAGTCCATTAGAGTTTGTGTTAATACCAGATTCCCAAATGCCACCCTCTCACTTCTGAGGGTGGCTGGCTCTCTTATTTTCTCCAAGGCTTATTCACCCCTCCTTCCATCCTTCTTCAACTCTCTTGTCCTCCTACGGTCCCTCCTTTCTCTAACTCTCTAGGCAGGTGACTTGTCTCCTACTCCTCAAAGAGGAAAAAAACCCCATCAACTTTCCTCCTTCTCTCATTATAAGTCACACTCACCTATTTCTACGTGCCTCTCTGCTCCCTCTCTTTGGCTCTTGTCACAGGGAGGGGCTGACGGTCTTCCTGGCTGTTGGAATCCCGACTGTTCTTGCGTTTTGGGGGAATATTACACCAATTATCCCTTCTCTTTCTTGCATCTTCAACATTTCCCTTATAACTGAATATATCCCATTTCTCTTAACTATGCTCACTTTTTTTTTTTAATTTTTTTTTTTTTTGAGACAGAGTCTCACTCTGTTGCCCAGGCTAGAGTGCCATGATGTCAGCCTAGCTCACAGCAACCTCAAACTCCTGGGCTCAAGCGATCCTCCTGCCTCAGCCTCCCGACTAGCTAGGACTACAGGCATGCACCGCCATGCCTGGCTAATTTTTTCTATGTATTTTTAGTTGGCCAATTAATTTCTTTCTATTTTTAGTAGAGACGGGGTCTTGCTCTTGCTCAGGCTGGTCTCGAACTCCTGACCTTGAGCGATCCTCCTGCCTCGGCCTCCCAGAGTGCTAGGATGACAGGCAGGAGCCACCGCGCCTGGCCTATAGTCAGTATCTTAATGGAACAAACCTTCCCCACATTTCACCAAAGCAACTCTCACTCATCAGGGACCATGCCACTTGTGACAAAGGGTGTTTTGCAGCAGCCTGGGCGCTGTCAAGTACTCCTCTCCCCAAACGCTTCCTCCCACTGATACCTACCTCTGTGCCACCCAGGGGTGTCATCTCTACCTGCATTTCAAGTTCAGCCTCCTTTACACTTGGTTTCCAAATGTCAGCCTGCTACAAACCCAGGTCTCCTAAGCTGCCATCTACTTTGATTGTGTCTTCACTTTCAAAGTAATTTCATCTGCTGACATGGCTTCAAGCACTCATGCCAAAGCACCCCCAAACGTTAAGCCTGGCCTCTCCTCTGAACGGAGACTCTCACACACATCTGATATGTGTCCTTAGAGGTCAAGAAGATGCCTCAGGTTAGACGTGATCAAACCACATGCGTGACCTTTGCCCCAAACTGCATTCCTTCTCAAGGAATGGTCTTCTCAGTGAATGGTCTTTTATCTGTGCCACCACCATCTCTGCCCCAGCTGTCATTATCTCTGACCTCTCGAGCAAGGTACATGTATCCTAGTGAGTGTGCAAGACAGTTCACTGGAATGCTTAAACACGCTCATTAAGCACTACTAATTAAACTATGCATTCAAATTAACATTTGTACATGGACTGAGAAAACAAGAAGGAAAATTATAACTAATTAAAAAAAAAAAAACCAAAAAACTATGCAGCCAGCCATCACAAAGATGAAGTCATTTATCCAAGATCACATCAGCAGTAAGAAGTAGAGCTGGGATTTGAACCTAAGAGTTTTGATTCCAGAAACCACGCTCTAAAAAGGTAAAATAATGTAAATAGTACAGGATAGTATATGACTACTTCGTAATTCTTTTCTTTACCTCTGGATTAATGGTGAAAGTTTTAGCAGATTTTCCAACACTGAGAAGATCAAATATGATTTCTTTCATTGCAAAATCCAAACGTTCCTAGAAAAAGGAGATTAATAAATCCTTGTAACTTGCTACTATGTGTTAGGCATCATGCTAAGAATTATAAATATAACGGCAACGACACAGGTTTGTACCTATAAAAAGTTCATAAATCTAGATGAAAAGAAAAATGCAAATGAATGAAGGTTTAAACATATGATTATGAATTCTATTATTTAATTATCAAATAATATGTTTAATACCCAAACCAAGAGGATAAAAATTGTAAACATTCATTCACCAAAACCATATGCAAAATCTAAGTGAAATTAATCCAAGAATGAGAACTAGAGGAATCCTAAGACAACAGCCACACAGCAGACTGAGAGAGCAGTGAGTTCATACTGGGTGAGGAAGACTAGGACTCCAGAAACAAAATCTCCGATGGGGGCAAAAAGTTAATTAATAAGATTAACTGATGTTTGAGAGGAGTTTGATAGTTTTGGTGGAGTCTTGGAATGAGGTGATCAATCCAAGAGAGTAAGTACAATTCTAGAAAAAAAGAAAAGGGGAGAGATGCAACCGAATGGTTATGAGGTTTCTACACACTAGACACAATTTGCTTTTATTATTTTATTATTTTTATTAATATTATTTATTATTATAATTATTTATTATTACTGATCCACTTATACTTTTTTTTTTTTTTTTTTTTTGAGACAGAGTCTCACTCTGTTGCCCAGGCTAGAGTGCCATGATGTCAGCCTAGCTCCCAGCAACCTCCAACTCCTGGGCTCAAGCGATCCTCCTGCCTCAGCCTCCCGAGTAGCTGGGACTACAGGCATGCGCCACCACGCCCGGCTCATTTTGTCTATATATTTTTAGTTGGCCAGTTAATTTGTTTCTATTTATAGTAGAGACGGGATTCTGCTCTTGCTCAGGCTGGTCTCGAACTCCTGACCTGGAGCGATCCTCCCGCCTCGGCCTCCCAGAGTGCTAAGATTACAGGTGTGAGCCACTGGGCCCAGCCAAGTTCCAACTTATTACAACAGACTACTCTTGCAGTTTGCACACACACGTGTATTACGAGGTGAAGGACTCACCTGAGCAATGAACTGGATAATCTTCACAAATATATTGAGAGGCGTGTCACGAGGAACCACGCTTCGCGAGCCTTTTGGAAAAAGTGCTGACACTATGCTCATGAGACGACTACAGGGAAAAAAGATTTAGTCATAATGAGGTTATCACATTAACAGCTTATTAGTTAAAAACTTCCTATTCTTCATAATATATCAAAAGAATCCATATGCCTTCCCAAGTATTTATGATGTTTACTAAAATTCCACTAATATGACTTTTTAAACATTTTATCTTAATTGCACTTTTATATAAAAAAAAAAGGCACTCACCTTTGAGTTACAGTGTTGCTTTCACATTTTATTCTAATTACATAAACCCACAACAATCTGTACAAAGATTCCAGTGCAACTCGAGACATTTTAGGGTCTTTATTCTGTTGAAAAACAAAAGAAAAATAGGCTTATTAAAATACTTGCAATCATTTGAGATCAAATACATTCTCTGTTAACAAATGAAAGCCCCCAACCCTCGTTTTTGTATTCAATGTAAAACAGGTTTAAATACACAGGTACATATTTGATATATGGTAAGTACAGATGGGCTCAAAAGTAACCATTAATATGGAAATTCTGAGCCCTTCCTTATTCTCCCCTACCCCCCAAAATACTAAAACATAAGAATTATATTAATATTTCTAAGGACTCCAAAATTACACACATACCAACTTGCTTGATAATAAACAGTCCACACTATAATACTGAAAGGATTGGAAAAGAATTACTGATTTTTGGAATAATTCATTGCTAGCCCATATATAACACAGTTAAGATTTAGAACATTAAATGATATTATTATTTGCATTTATAAAATAATGCAAATATTGAGTGGAGAGATTATGGCAAAGTGAGGTTGAGATCATGAACTCTGATATCAGGAGCTAGGATTAAATCCAAGCTCCACCCTTGGATATTATTACATCACTCCAAGCTACAATTTTTCTCATCGCCAAAATGGAAACCATATGGTACCCACCTCACAGATCAAGAGAGTTAGTATCTGTAAGGCCCTGGGAACAGTGCCTTGCATGGGTTAAACATTCACTGAGTGTAAAGTGTTAGATCTTTCCTTTTTACTGAGAATCAGAACATTATTTAAATTATTATTTAGAATGAGAAAGTTATTCCATTTCA